>JAWQEG010007138.1:0-15000 GCA_033782935.1 Petrolisthes cinctipes
TTGGAATAAGGTATTTATGGGATTTTGAGAAATAAGATAATAATAATGATAATAATAATAATAATAATAATAAAAATAATAATAATAATAATAATAAAAATAAAAATAAATATAATAATAATAATAAAAATAAATATAATAATAATAATAAAAATAAATATAACAATAATAATAACAATAATAATTCTTTTCTAGGTTAGGTTAGGTCAGGTCAGGTCAGGTAAGGTCAGGCTAATTTCAAAATGCCCCATTTGAATATGCCCTATCTTGGAAATGGGGCATTTGTGGAGGAAATGCCATAGAAGAAAATAGTCTTAGAATGGTCTAAATAAGTGGGTAATGAAGGTAGAAAAAACATACGCAATATCGGTAATTATTTAAATATTTACCGTACTTTTTAAACAGATTATTGGTAAAAAAAAAAAAATTATTATCAAATACATGAAAAAAAGTTAGCAGTGTTTTTGTTTATTTTTCAGAAAGTTACGTGTTATGTGTGTGTGTGTTTGTGTGTGTTTTTATGTGTGTGTTTGTGTGTGTGTTTTTTATGTGCGTGTTTGTGTGTGTGCATGTTTGTGTATGTGTTTATGTGTGGGTGTTTGTGTGCATGTGTGTGTGTGTTTTTATGTGTGTGTGTTTGTGTTTGTGTGTGTTTTTATGTATGGGTGTTTTTTATGTGTGCGCGTGTGTGTTTATGTGTGCGTGTTTGTGTGTATGTCTGTTTTTATGTGTGGGTGTTTGTGTGTGTGTTTGTGTGCATGTGTGTGTTTATGTGTGCGTGTGTTTGTGTGCATGTGTGTGTTTATGTGTGTGGGTGTTTGTGTGTGTTTATGTGTGTGGGTGTTTGTGTGTGTTTATGTGTGCGTGTGTTTATGTGTGTGTGTGTGTGTTTATGTGTGCGTGTTTTTTATGTGTGTGCATGTTTGTATGTGTGTGTTTGTGTGTGTGGGATTTATTTTATTTATATGGGATTTATTTAACCAGGATTTTTGGTATATTGAACTGAGGGATTTATAGGATTTTGAGAAGTGAGATTTTGGATTTAATGAATTGAGGGATTTTTTAGGATTTTTGAGGATATTGGGATTTATGGAATTGTGGGATTTATAGGATTTTTGAGGATATTGGGATTTATTGAGGTGGATTTTTAGGATTTTTGAGGATATTGGATTTATTGAATTGAGGGATTTATAGGATTTTTGAGGATATTGGATTTATTGAATTGTGGGATTTTTAGGATTTTTGAGGATATTGGATTTATTGAATTGAGGGATTTATAGGATTTTGAGAAATGAGATTAATAGATATGGGATTAATTGGATTTCTTATGTAGGATTTATAATTAATTTTATCATCTTTGGAATTTATTGAATATTGTGGATTTATCAAACTATGGGATTTTTGGTTAATTTTTAAGACACACACACACACACCATTTAATAAAAATAATAACAATAATAATAACAATAACAATAATAAAAATAATAATAATAACAATAATAATAATAATAATAATAATAATAATAATAGTAATAATAATAATAATAATAATAATAATAATAATAATAATAATAATAACAATAACAATAATAATAGTAATAATAATAATAATAATAATATATATATATTTCTTTTTCCGAGAGCGTGTGTGTGCGGACTGAAAAACACACAAAAAACAAACACACACACACACACACACACAATTTAATAATAAAAATAATAATAATAATAATAATAATATCTTTTATTTTTATTTCAGAGAGTGTGTGTGCGGGTCCAAAAAAAACACACACACACACAAAAAAACACACACACACACAAACACATCACCACCATTTACCGTCAGTTCCGCCGGTGGTTCACGATGGACCGACAAACAACAACAACAACAAGCAACGACGACAACAACAGCGATCCGTTTGAGGAAGACATCGTGTTTGACGAGGCGGGGTTATTAGGGGGGGGCCCGGTCGTCAAGTCCCCCCGGTCCCGACGATACCACAACCCCCACAACTACCCCCATAATGGATCTCTGCCCACGTTTATGCTTTTTATTCGAACTGTCTGTCTCTGCAGCGCTTTCCTCGGATTGGTGAGCGCTTTTTTTAGTTTTTTAAGGATTTTCTGGGGATTTTTCACTATTTCTGGGGAATTTTTGTAATAATAATAATAATAATAATAATAATAATAATAATAAAAATGATAATATAAATAATGATATGAAAATAAATATAATAATAATAATAATAATCACTGTATAATTTACTCAACAAATTCATTAAATAATTCACCCATAAGTCATTTAATAATAATAGTACAAAAAAATATATTAGTAAATAAAAAAAATAATAATAATAAATAATTAATTGTGGGTATTGTTTGCAGGGTCTATGTGTGGTGTCAGTATATAATAAAAGAAATATATAATAATAATACAAAAAAATATATTAGTAAAAAAAAAAAAAAAAAAAAATTAATAATAATAATAATAAATAATAATAATAATTATTATTATTATTCATTTTTTTTTATATTATTATTTTTATCAGTATTTTATATATTTTTTATTATTATTCTTGTGTTTTTATTATTATTATTATTATTTTATATTTTTATTATTATTATTATTATTATTATTTTTATTTTTTTTATTTTTTGTTTTTTATTATTATTATTATTATTATTATTATTATTATTATTCTCTATCTATAATAATATATATATTTTTTTTTTAATAATAATAATAATAATAATGTGGGTATTGTTTGCAGGGTCTATGTGTGTCAGTGAGTGGAGGCACGTTGATCCGCCTGGAGATAGGGGTCGGTGCAACGGTCAACGAGGCATTGCAAACGTTGACCGCGAGGTCTGTGGGAATGGTGATAGGTGCAATTATTGGTGAGTATAATGATGATGATAATGATAATGATAATAATAATAATAATAATAATGATAAAAAGAAGAATGTGTGTGTGTGTATATGTGTGTGCAATAATAATAATAATAATAATAATGGTAATAATAATAATAATAGTAATAATAGCAATAATAATAATTGTAGTACTGATAATAATAATAATAATAATAATAATAATGATGATTGTAATAATAATAATAATAATAATATGTGTGGATGTGTGTGATAATGATAATATTAATGATGATAATAATAATAATGATAATGATAATGATAATAATGATAGTACTGGTAATAATAATAGTAATAATAATGTGTGTTTGTGTGTGTGTTTGTGTGTGTGATAATAATAATAATAAATAATATAATAATAACAATAAAAATAATAATAATAATAATAACAAAAATCTCTCTCTCTATCTCTCTCTCTCATTTCAGGTTGTTTGGTGTTTGACGTATACAACAGACAATTCCTGATGTTTGTGTGTTTGGTGTGTGTGTCTGTGTGTGTGTCAGTCCTACCCTTCACTGTACAGTCAACAACATTAGTGTGGACCATGGTGAATACTACTGCCCTTGGTGTTACTCTGGCGTTTATGTTTACAGGTGAGTTGTTTACTGTTTGTTTAATTCTTTACTAGTGTTCCCAAAGGGAATGAGGTGTTGGAACTATATGATAGATATTTATATTAATATAAATTGTACTTAATACACACAGTGCAGGATGTGTGGGTTCAACACTGTCACACACTGTGTGTCACACTATGTTTCACACAGTGTCTCACACTATGTGTCACACTATGTGTCACACTGTGTGACACATAGTACAACATATGTGTGTGTACAACACTGTGACCTATAATGTTGGACACACATAGTATAATAATAACCTTAGGTGTCTTACACACAACCTGCCACTACTTTACTTTAATACACCTTCTTTATAAACTCATCACCTTATATGCTATATACATTATATATATATATATTGGATGGCTGGGACTTTGTTAGATTATTATTATTATTATTATTATTATATATATTTATACATATATATTTCTCTCGTTACAGGTGGTAATGTGTTATGCCTAGACTTATGGGGTAATGAAGGAGGTTCATCATTACAAACATTACACTTTACATTTAGTATTGGTGCCTTTATTATTACCTTAGTAATGAAACCTATATATAATGACCATCGTATATACCATGGTGGTACTATGACTATGAATACCGCAGCCCCACACACCACGCCCGGAGTTGAGAGGTTTATTCGTGATGTGGAAACCCATCGGGAGTACTATGGTAATACTACGACTACCAATACCACAGCCCCACACACCACACCCGGAGTTGAGAGGTTTATTCGTGACCTACAGACTCATCGGGTGTACGACGACAACACGACGACTATGAATACCATCGACCATCGGGAGTACCATGGTGATACTATGACTACCAATACCGCAGCTCCACACACTACACCCGGGGTCGAGAGGTTTATTCGTGACCTACAGACTCATCGGGTGTACGACGACAACACGACGACTCTGAATACCGTGCATACTACCACCGTACCAGCTGTCGAGAGGTTTATTCGTGATGTGGAAACCCATCGGGAGTACTATGGTGATACTACGACTATGAATATCAAAGACCCGCACGCCACCATCGACCATCGGGTGTACGATGACGATACGACGACTACGAATACCGTGCACACTACCGCCACTGTCGAGAGGGTTATTCGTGATCTGGAGACCCATCGGGAGTACCATGGTGATACTACGACTCTGAATACCACTCCTCCACACACCACCATCGACCATCGGGAGTACGACGACACTATGACTACGAATACCGCTTCTCCACACACCACCATGGACCATCGGGTGCACGACGACACCTCCACGACTACGAATACCGCTTCTCCACACACCACCATGGACCATCGGGTGCACGACGACGACACGATGACTACGAATACCGCTCCTCCACACACCACCATGGACCATCGGGTGCACGACGACGACACGACGACTATGAATACCATGGATAATCTTAGTTTAATGTCTGATCAAGAAATTAAACAATTGACATTACCACACACACATACAGACGCACACACACACACAGACACAGACACACACACACACACAGACACAGACATACATACAGACGCACATACAGACACAGACATACATACAAACGCACAGGCAAACGCACACACAGAATCTGAATTAAATGATGGAAATAATAATAATAATAATAATAACAATAATAATAATAACAACAATAATAATAATAATAATAATAATAACAATAACAATAATACCAATAATAATAATAATAATAACACCTCCATCAACAATAACAACAACAATAATAATAATAACAATAATAATAATAACAACAACACCTCCATCATAAATAATAATAATAACAATAACAACACCTCCATAAATAACACCAATAATAATAATAATAATAATAATAGTAACAATAATAATAATAATAACAACAATAACAACAACAACACAAATAATAATAATAATAATAATAATAATAATAATAATAATAATAATCCTGTGAAGAAAATGAAGCCATCTTTTACCGACGCCAGCCACTTGGACAAAGACGAACCTATCAACCCTTGGAAGAAAGTGGAAGACAATAGTGAAGATGGTAGTGAAGATGTGGGGAAGAAAATAGAAGAAAATAGTGATAGTGGGAAGAAAGTGGAAGACAATAGTGATGATGGTAGTGAAGATGTGGGGAAGAAAATAGAAGAAAATAGTGATAGTGGGAAGAAAGTGGAAGACAATAGTGAAGATGGTAGTGAAGATGTGGGGAAGAAAATAGAAGAAAATAGTGATAGTGGGAAGAAAGTGGAAGACAATAGTGATGATGGTAGTGAAGATGTGAAGATGAATGGTGAGGGAGGTGTGAAGAAAAGTGATGGTAGTGATGATGGGAAGAAAATGGATGGTGATGATGGGGTGAAGAAAATAGAAGATAATAGTGATGATGGTAGTGATGATAGTGGTAATAATAATGATGATGTGAAGAAAATGGGTGGTGATAGTGAGGGGGTGAAGAAAATAGATGGTGAGGAGGTGAAGAAAATGGTGGAGGAAGATGGTGAGGGGAAGACAAATGAAGAAAATGGTGATGAGGGGAAGAAAATAGATGGTGATGAGGGGGTGAAGAAAATTGATGGTGATAATAATAATAGTGATGATAGTGAGGGGAAGAAAATAGATGGTGAGGGAGATGGTGATAGTGGTGATGGTGGGAAGAAAATAGATGGTGTGGATGGAGAGGGGGTGAAGAAAATTGATGGTGATAGTGAGAAGAAAATAGATGGTGAGGTGAAGAAAATAGATGGTGAGGTGAAGAAAATAGATGGTGTGGATGGTGATGGGAAGAAAATAGATGGTGAGGTGAAGAAAATGGAAGACAATGATGATGATGATGGGAAGAAAATAGTGGATGGTGAGAAAATTGATGGTGAAAAGACAAGTGAAGATATTAAGAAAATGAATGGTGAAGACAAGACAACTGGTGAAGACAAAAAAATAAATAATGAAGACAAAATTGGTGAAGACAAAAAAATGAATAATGAAGACAAAATTAATAATGACAAGAAAACAAATGAAGACAAAAAAATTAATGAAGACAAAAACAATAATAATGAAGACAAAAACAATAATAATGAAGACAAAAAAATTAATAAAGAAGACAAAATAACAACAACAACAACATTACCTCCTCCTCCTCCTCCTACTACTACTACTACTACTACTACTACTACTACTACTACTACTACTACTACTACTACTACTACTACTACAACTACTATGGAACCAGACCTTACTTACCCTATAGTAATGAACAACAACAACAAACAACAACAACAACAACAAAAAGAACAATATCAACAACAACAACAACAAGAAAAAGAACAATATCAACAACAACAACAAGAAAAAGAACAATATCAACAACAACAACAACAAGAAAAAGAACAATATCAAGAACAACAAGAACAAGAAAAAGAACAATATCAACAAAAAGAACAATATCAACAACAACAACAACAAGAACAATATTACATACCACAACCACAGGTCCAAAACGTTAGGGAATACATTGTACCCGATGGACGACCCGATGGTGTACCCGATGGCCATAGTGTACCCGATAGTCGACCTGATGGTTTACCCGATGGCCATAGTGTACCCGATGGTCAACCTGATGACCATAGTGTACCCGATGGTCGACCTGATGACCATAGTGTACCCGATGGTCGACCTGATGACCATAGTGTACCCGATGACACCCATAGTACACCCGATGGCACCCATAGTACACCCGATGACAACACAACATCACCATCTTCGTACACACCCCAACAACATTGGTACAAGCCCCACACCATCAGTATAGGGACGGACTACACCATCACCGAGCCTTTGGGACTCACCCGAACCAACCTTGTCTACATATCCATAGGTATTTATATATTAATTAACGCTCTAGCGATTCTGGCAACACTGTGTTATAACCCGCGGGAAACACGATCCAAACAGGACACTATGGGCACCATCGGGAGTACTATGGGCATCGGGAGTACCGTAGGGGGCGGCTCCGGGACCGTCGGGAGTACCATGGGGAATACGATAGGGTATGGTAACTATGGTGGTGGTGGTGGCTCCATAGGGCACCCGATGACCGGCGATGGTACGACGGTTGGTATTCAGAGAGGTCGTATCATAGTATTTACGATCGTATTCTCGATATTCATGTTTACGTCGGAAGCGCTACAAGGAACAGTGCACCATTTGTTGGCGAGCTCCCTAACCAACGTCGGGTCGGCTCCGGGTCCGATTCCGGGTCCGGGCGGGTCAGATTTGGGGCTAAATTCAGGTCCGGGCGGGTCAAATTCAGGTCCAGGCGGGTCAGTTTCGGGTCCAGAATTAAGTCCGATTCCAGTTTCAGGTCCGGGCGGGTCAAATTCAGGTCCAGGTCAGGGTTCAGGTCCAGGCAGGTCAAATTCAGGTCCAGGTTCAGGTCCGGGTCTGGATGGGGAAGGGTTGTATTGGGGTTTGGTGTGTTTGGTTCGGTTCCTTTGTATCGGAGCTTCGGGTTGCCTTCGGGTCCGACCTGGGAAGCTGCTGGTCGCGTCGGTGCTCTTCGCGGTCATCGGGTCGGTGTTCGTGGCCATCGGGTCGACGGGCGGGTCCATCGGGTCCACGGTCGGGTCATCGGGCAGGTCGTTTGATGGGTCTGAATCATCCATCAGGTCATCAGACAGGTCCACCAGGTCATCCATTGGGTTATCAGGCATTACCAGGTCATCAGACAAGTTTACCAGGTCCACCTGGTCATCAGATGTTACCAGGTCATCAGACAGATCTATGAAATCGTTGGGTGGGATTGAGTCATTGCACAGGTCAACCAGGTCAACAGACAGGTCCAACAGGTCATCAGACAGATCTGGCAGGTCCACCAGGTCATCCTCCAGGTCCAACAGGTCCAGCAGGTCATCAGACTTTATATGGGGTGGTATAATATTCCAAGGTATAGGTTTGGCACCAATATTACCAACCAGTTTATTATGGTTATCACAACATGTTAGGGTTACTCATAGAATGTGTGCGGTTATCATTGCACTCGGCTCCATCGGGAATACTATGGCTCATGCCGTACTTACTAAGGTGGGGGCGGGGGCGGGGGGTGCAAGAGATGGTGTGGGGGGGAGCGACAGAGGGTGTGGGGGGCACGGGGGGAGCGACAGAAGGTGTGGGAGGTGCGTTAGGTAGTATAGATAGTGTGGGGGGTTTGGGGGGTGCCGTAGGAGGTATAGGGGGTACGGGGGGTGCAGCAGGGGGTATGGGGGGTGCGGGGGTAGGTCTAGGGGGCATAGGGGGGGCCAGAATAGTAGGGGGGGGCGCCCCATCACCACAAATCTACGCACTTATACTTTTACTACTGAGTTTGGTGTGTCTATTGTTTTTACTCGCGTCTGTGTGTGTGTTACGTTCGGGTGGGGGGGGCCGGCGCCGTAGGGGGGTCGGGGGGGACAGGGGGGTGGTGGGGGGTGCCATAGGGGGGGTCCCAGTCGGCTACCAGCTGGCCAATCAACACGAAGAAGAGGATAGCATTGAGTTGACCCCATCAGGGAGTGCTGTTTTCACCCCAAGGAGAAACTCGCTGTGTGTCGGTGAAAATGGAGAAGCTTCACAGGCTTTGTTAATTGATTAAGTAATTAGAGTAGTAATTAATTAGTAAAAATAGTTAATTATATTGTTAATTGATTAGTACTGTAGTAAAACTATTAATTAATTAGTAAAAATAATAATTAATTATTAAAAATAGTAATTAATTAGTATTTGTTATATTAATTAATTAGTAAAACTAGTAATTAATTAGTAGGAAAAACTATTAATTGATTAGTATTTGTAATATTATTAATTGATTGGTAATTATAATATTGATTAATTAGTATTTATATTATTAATTAGTCATTATAATATTAATTAATTAATTAGTACAGTAGTTATATTATCAATTAATTAGTAGTTATATTATTAATTGATTAGTAAAAATATCAATTAATTAATAATTATAATATTATTAATTAGTATTTGTATATTAATATTAATTACTATGTATATTATGTATATTAAATATAATGTGTATGTTGTTGCTTGGAATATTTACTCAAAGTCCATATATATATATACATACATACATACATACGCACAAATACACAAGCAAATATAACCTAACCTAACCTAACCTAACCTAACCTAACCTAACCTAACCTAACCTAACCTAACCTAACAAAATATAACCTAACCTAACCTAACCTAACCTAACCTAACCTAACATAACCTAACCTAACCTAACCTACCCTAACCTAAGTAAATATAACCTAACCTAACCTAACCTAACCTAACCTAACCTAACCTAACCTAACCTAACCTAACCTAACCTAACCTAACCTAACCTAACCTAACCTAACCTAACCTAACATAACCTAACCTAACCTAACCTACCCTAACCTAAGTAAATATAACCTAACCTAACCTAACCTAACCTAACCTAAGTAAATATAACCTAACCTAACCTAACCTAACCTACCCTAACCTAACCTAACCTACCCTAACCTAACCTAACCTAACCTAACCTATTCAAATATAACCTAACCTAACCTAACTTATAATAGTCAATATCTATATAATTATTTGTCTAGTCGTTATTTTGTTAATTAAAAATTGTATTTATTTGGGTAAATTATAATTATATATAAGTGAATTATGTGGGAATTTTTGCAATGTTCAAATCTGTATAATCATAAAGGTGCAATTTTATTATTAAGGCTATATTATTATTATTATTATTATTATTATTATTATTATTATTATTATTATTTATTGTTTTTATATATATATATTTATTTTATTACTACTACTATCATTATTATTTTTATTATTATTATTATTACTATTATATGTATTTTTATTTTTATTATTTTATTTTTACTACTACAGGTACTATAAAATTTCTTATTATTATTATGTATTTTAATTATTATTATTATTTATTATTAATGTATTATTATATATATATATTTATTTTTGCATTCCATAATTTTAGCTGAACTGGAAAATATAATGTAAAATATTATTATTATTATTACTATTATTATTATTATCATTATTATTATTATTATTATTTTTATTATTATTATTATTATGTAATACTCTTAAAAATATATTAATATGTATAATGATGTAAATAATTAATAGGCTTAATGACATAATTAATTTGATAATAATTAATAAATTGTTATTAGGAATTATTGTGTAATTTTTATATTGAGATCTTTTTTGTGTGTATGTATGTATGTGTGTGTATGTAAATTACACACACACACGCACACATATACTAAAATGTGTGTGTGTGTGTGTGTACAGTAAACACACACATACATACATATATATATATATATATATATATATATATATATATATATATATATATACATATATATATATATATATATATATATATATACATATACATACATACATATATATATATATATATATATATATATACATACATACATACATATATATATATATATATATATACATACATACATATATATATATATATATATATACATATACATACATATATATATATATATATATATATATATATATACATATACATACATACATATATATATATATATATATATATATATATACATATACATACATACATATATATATATATATATATATATATATATATATACATATACATACATACATATATATATATACACATACATACACACATACATACATACATATATATATATATACATATACACATACATACACACATACATATACACACACACACACACACACACATATACACACACACACACACATATACATACATACACACACACATATACATACATACACACACACATATACATACATACACACACACATATACATACATACACACACACATATACATACATACACATACACACATATACATACACACACACACATATACATACATACACATACACATATACATACATACACATACACATATACATACACACACACACACACATATACATACATACATACACATACACATACACACACACATATATAATTGTGGATAAAACAAAAAAATAATAATTTTCGTAGGTTTTATTTATGTGAAAAAAATTGAACACTTGTATTAATATTATAATTGTAAATATTAATTAATTAACTAACTTGGTGATGTTAATTGTCATGTTTAAGTTAATTAATGTATTGAATATTTAATTAATTGGGCAATGTTAATTAATATACTGAATAATTAATTAACTATGTAACATTAATTAACTCGGTGAAATTAATTAACTCAGTGATATTAATTAATGTATTGAATAATTAATTAACTATGTAACATTAATTAACTCGGTGAAATTAATTAACTCAGTGATATTAATTAATGTATTGAATAATTAATTAACTATGTAAAATTAATTACCTCTGTGAAATTAATTAATGTATTGAATGATTAATTAACTCGCTATGTAACATTAATCAACTCACTGACATTAATTAATTGACATGTTTAGGTTAATTAACTCACATTAATTACCTCAGTGACATTAATTAACCCACCAAAGTTAATTAACCTGGTGAAATATTAAATAGCAAACTAATTATTAAAGCAGGAATTAATATTATATAAAAAAAACTAATAATAATAATAATAATAATAATAATGTTAATTATTATTATTATTATTATTATGTTAATGGACCCTGTGTGTGTAATATTGTCAGAAATACATACATACATACATACACACACAGAGAAATACATACACACACACACAGAAATACATACATACACACACACACAGAAATACATACATACACACACACACAGATAAGAGAGAGATAGAGAGAAAACACACACAGATAAGAGAGAGAGAGAGAGATAAAACACACACACACATACATACACACAGATAGATAGATAGAGAAAACACACACACACACAGATAAGAGAGAGAGAGAGAGAGAAAACACACATACATACACACAGATAGAGATATAAAATGCACACACACACACACACACACAGACAAACATTACATACATACAAACACACACACAGACAGAGAGAAAGACAGAAAACACACAGACAGAGATACATACAAACACACACACACAGACAAACATTACATACATACAAACACACACACAGACAGAGAGAAAGAAAGACAGAAAACACACAGACAGAGATACATACATACACACACACACACAGACAAACATTACATACATACAAACACACACACACAGACAGAGAGAAAGACAGAAAACACACAGACAGAGATACATACAAACACACACACACAGACAAACATTACATACATACAAACACACACACAGACAGAGAGAAAGAAAGACAGAAAACACACAGACAGAGATACATACATACACACACACACACAGACAAACATTACATACATACATACACACACATACGGAGAGAAAGACAGAAAACACACAGACAGAGATACATACAAACACACACACACAAACAAACATTACATACATACAAACACACACACAGACAGAGAGAAAGAAAGACAGAAAACACACAGACAGAGATACATACAAACACACACACAGACAGAGATACATACAAACACACACACAGACAGAGATACATACATACAAACACACACACACACAGACAAACATTACATACATACATACACACACACGGTCCATAATTATGACATACAAACAGATTAATACACATTGTTAATTAATTTATATGGGAGGGAAAATTTGAGTGTTACACAATCCTTCTAATCCTTATCCAATCCTTCTCTAATCATCAAATCCCTTTTAATCTTATCCAATCATTAAATTACTTTTAAATCCTTCTCCAATCCTTCTGTTAACCATCAAATCTTTCTGTTAATCACCAAATCCTAATCCAATCCTTCTCTCAATCATCACTTTACTCTCTAATCCTTCTCCAATCATTAAATTACATTTAAATCCTTCTCTAATTATCAATTCACCCTCTAATCCTCTTCCTCCAATCACTATCTAATCCTTACCCAATCTTTTTTCCAATCTTCCAATCCTTTTCTAATCACTCCAATTCCTAAATTCTCACCTAAACACCTTCCAATCACTCCTAATCCTTACCCAATCTTTTTTCCAATCCCCAATCACTACCCAATCTTTTTTCCAATCCCCAATCACCCTTCCAATCTTTTTCCAATCCCCAATCACTCCTAATCCGTACCCAATCTTTTTCCAATCACTACCCAATCTTTTTTCCAATCCCCAATCACTACCCAATCTTTTTCCAATCCCCCTTCCAATCAGTCCTAATCATCGTCCGGGTCCTGACCTGCCATACCCCTTGGCTTGGGACCCCCCGCCCTCTTCGCCATAATAATCTGGTCGACCCGTAAGATCTGACACGCGGCCGACGACCCGTACTTGAGGGCCCAGAACTTGGTCAGGAACAGGTCGAAGATGTGGTTGGCCCGGGTATCGACCAGCATCGCGTTACCCGGGTCGCGGTCCGAGTCGCAGTTGAACCCGGCGTGAGTTTGTCCGTCCGTGTGTGCCGTCAACAGGTTACACAGCATCTCCTGACCCGGGATTCCACAGTTGTCTGCTAGTACCTGGAGGAGAAGATTACGGGTATTACTTTTATTATTACTACTACTGGTATTATTATTATTAGTAGTAGTAGTAGTTGTATTATTATTATTATTGTTTTTATTATTATTTCTATTATTATTTCTATTATTATTATTTCTATTATTATTATTATTATTATTATTATTATTATTATTACTACTACTACTACTATTATTATTATTATTATTATTACTACTACTACTATTATTATTATTACTACTGGTATTATTATTTTTATTATTGTTTTATTATTATTATTATTATTTCTATTACTACTACTCGTACTGGTATTATTATTATTTCTATTATTTTTATCATTATTATTTTTTTTTTATTACTACTACTACTACTACTACTACTACAGGTATTATTATTATTACTATTATTATTATTATTATTATTACCAGTACTATTCATATTATTATCATTATGGGAATAAATATTATCACTACAGTAAGGAAATTAAAATGTAATAATAATAATAATAATAATAATAATAAAAGGAAGAAATTAAGAAAAAAAAATTAATAAATGAGGGAAGAAAAAAATAAAATAATAATGATAACAAAATAAAGAAAGGAATAAAAAATAAATGAATGAATGAGGGAAGAAAAAAGATAAATAAAATAATAATAATATGAAAGGAATAAAAAAAAATGAATGAATGAGGGAAGAAACAAAATAAAATAATATTAATAATATAATGAAGAATCGAAGAAAAAAAAAATTGAATGAGGGAAAAATAAAAATAAAATAATAAAAGGAAAGAAAAAAAATCAATTAAAGAATGAGGGAA
>JAWQEG010007138.1:25000-27500 GCA_033782935.1 Petrolisthes cinctipes
CAGTATATTTTGAAAAGACTATAGTACTACTACTTGTAGTACTAATTGTATTAGTATTACTACTAGTCATAGTAGTACAAGTAGTACTAGTACAACTACTAGTAGTACTAGTAATGAGTGACAGAGATAGGTACATATAATTCCAATACTTACATCAGCTTCCATTTTATTTTCTTCACCCCTGGAGAATGTAGCAAGTTCCTTAGCTGTGTGTATGAGTACTGTTCCCTTTGTCTCAGTAGTGGTAATGTCAAATGGACACGAATACACAGCAACCTTGGCCTTGTCCTTGGTGGTGATGGAACCTTCTACAGTACGACGGAACACCATACCCTGACGACGAAAAAATAATAATAATAAATAATAATGAAAAAAAAAAAAAAAAAAAAAATTAAACGTATCCTTAGGAAATAATAATAATAATAATGATAATAATAATAATGATGATAATAATAATAATAATAATAATAATAATAATGATAATAATAATAATAATGATAATAATAATGATAGTGATGATGGAACCTTCTACAGTACGACGGAACACCATACCCTGACGACGAGATGGTGATAGTGATGATGGTGATAGTGATGATGATAATAATGATGATAATAGTAATAATAATAATAAAAATAAAAAAAAATTAAACATATCCTTAGGAGATAATAATGATGATGATAATAATAATGATGATAATACAGTAAAAATAATTATAATGATAATAATAATAATAATAATAATAAGGAAAAAAAAAATAGTAATAATAATGATAATAATAATAATAATGATAATAATACTGATAATGATAATAATAATGATAATAATAATTCTAATAATAATAATAATGATAATAATGATAATAATAATAATAATGAAAAAAAAAAAAAAAAAAATGAGGATATAATAATGATGATAATAATAATGATGATAATAATAATGATGATAATAATAATGATAGTGATGATAATAATGATGGAACCTTCTACGGTACGACGGAACACCATACCCTGAGGAGGAGAGAGTGATAGTGATGATGGGTGATAGTGATAGTGATGATGAGTGATAAAAAAAAAAAAATAATAATAATAATAATAATAATAATGATGAACACCATACCCTGAGGAGATAATAATGATGATAGTGATAATAATAATAATAATAATGAAAAAAAAAAAAAAATAATAATAATGATGATAGTAATAATGATAATGATGATAATAGTAATAATGATAGTGATGATGATGGTGATAATAATGAATAATAATGAAAAAAAAAAAAAAAATTATACTAATAATAATGATGGTAATAATGAACACCATACCCTGAGGAGATAATAATAATAATAATAATAATAAAAAAAAAAAATAATAATAACAATAATAAAAAAAAAAAATAATAATAATAATAACAATAAAAAAAATATATATATATATATCCACAAACAAACACACCCACACACTAACTGACCTGAACGACCTCCGACCTGTGAATACCCGAGCCGAGGATCTTGCACACACGCACATTGTCAACGTTGAAGGAGGTGTTGTTTTTGTTGTTCTTGTTGTTCTTGTTGTCGGGTAGGATGGAGATACAGGCTTTGGCTACCAGTTGGGCCAGGAAGTCTTCATTGCCGTATTGTTTACTCATTATTGACGTCCGCAGGGCCTTGGTAACCTGCCGAACCAAAGAAAATGTGGTTAGGGATGTCCGTAAGGCCTTGGTAACCTGACAAACCAAAGATAATGTGGTTAGGTAGCGTGTAACCAAAGATAATAGAGTTTAATGCCTTGGTAAGCTGTCAAACCAAAGATAATGTCGTTAGGTAGGGTGTAACCAAAGATAGTATCATTAGGGAGCGTGTAACCAAAGATAGTGTGGTTGGGAAGCGTTCGAAATGGTTTGGGAAGGGTTGTGTTGGTTGGGGAGCGTTCGAAATGGTTTGGGAAGGGTTCGGTTGTTTGGGGAGCGTTCGAAATGATTTGGGAAGGATTGTGTTGGTTTGGAAAGGTTCGGGACAGACTTAGGTTGGTTGGGGAGCGTTCTAAATGATTGGGAAGCGTTGGGACAGCTTTGGGAAGGGTTGTGTTGGTTGGGGAGCGTTCGAAATGATTGGGAAGGGTTGGGACAGTTGGTTGGGAAGGGTTGGGTTGGTTAGGGAGCGTTCTAAATGGTTCAGGAAGGGTTAGGTTAGGTTAGGTTAGGTTAGGTTAGGTTAGGTAAGGTTAGGTTAGGTTAGGTTAGGTTAGGTTAGGTAAGGTTAGGTTAGGTTAGGTTAGGTTAGGTTAGGTTAGGTTAGGTTAGGTTAGGTTAGGATGGAGATACATGCTTTGGCTACCAGTTGGGCCAGGAAGTCTTCATTGCCATATTGTTTACTCATTATTGACGTCCGCAGGGCCTTGGTAACCTGCCGAACCAAAGATTATATCATTAGGGAGCGTGTAACCAAAGATAGTGTGGTTGGGGAAGCGTTTGAAATGGTTTGGGAAGGGTTCGGTTGGT
>JAWQEG010007138.1:32500-35000 GCA_033782935.1 Petrolisthes cinctipes
AAAACGCACAAAAAAATACAGAATTAATACAAAAAACGCAATTAATTAATATTTTATGTGAAAAAACGCAACTTTTTAATATTTTCTATGATATTTACTGCCTCCTCTAGTCCGGAATAATGTTGAAATACAAAAAAATACAGAATTAATACAGAAAACGCAATTAATTAATGTTTTAATGTGAAAAAACGCAATTATTTAACGTTTTTTGGTGTTCACTGCTTCCTCTAGTTCGGAATAATGCTGAAATACAAAGAAATACAAGTTAATTAATGTTGAAATACAAAAAAATACAGAATTAATACAGAAAACGTAATTAATTAATGTTTTAATGTGAAAAAACGCAATTATTTAATATTTTTTGGTGTTTAATGTGAAAAAACGCAATTATTTAATGTTTACTGCTTCCTCTAGTCCGGAATAATGCTGAAATACAAAAAAATACAGAATTAATACAAAATTAATTAAGGTTTTTGTGATTTAATGTGAAAAAACGCAATTTTTTTTACTGTTTTACATTTTATTACGGATATAATTCTTTTTTTTATAATATTTACTGCTTCCTCTAGTCCAGAATAATGCTAAAATACAGGAAAATACAAATTAATACAGAAAACGCAATTAATTAATGTTTTATGTGATTTAATGTGGAAAAACGCAATTATTTAATGTTTTTTGGTGTTTACTGCTTCCTCTAGTTCGGAATAATGCTGAAATACAAAGAAAAGATAGTTAATTAATGTCGAAATACAAAAAAATACAAAATTAATACAGAAAACGCAATTAATTAATGTTTTATGTGATTTAATGTGAAAAAACGCAATTATTATAAGTTAATTAATGTTTAAATACAAAAAATAGAGAATTAATTAATGCTGAAATACAAAAAAAGATAGTTAATTAATGTTGAAATACAAAAATAGAGAAATTATTAATGTTTTATGTGATTTAATGTGAAAAAACGCAATTATTTAATGTTTTTTGGTATTTAATGTGATAATACAGAATTAATTAATGTTTACTGCTTCCTCTAGTCCAGAATAATGCTGAAATACAAAGAAATACAGAATTAATTAAACGTTTTATCACACACACACACACACTCACACACACATACACACACACACATACACACACACACACACAAAAAAAAACACACACACAAAAAAACACACACTCACACACACATACACACAAAAACACACACACACACACACACGGTATTATTACAAAATAACTGGATCTTTGGCTAGGATCGCACAGTGTTACCAGATCCGGCTAGGTCCCGGGAATTTGCCCCGGTCAGTTTATGATAGTTTACACCGGTTAGGTCCCGGTAGTTTGTCCAGGTTAGGTCCCGGTAGTCTGCTGTGGTCTAGGTTAGGTTAGGTCAGGTTAGGTTAGGTTAGGTTAGTGTTGCCAGTGAATGTGTAGCAGTGTAGCAGTGTTGCCAGATCCGGTTGGGTCCCAGTATTTTACCCCAGTCATTTATTGTACTTTATCACGATTATTTCCCGGTAGTTTGCCCAGGTTAGGTCCCGGTAGTCTGCCCAGGTTAGGTCCCGGTAGTCTGATGCGGTCTAGGTTAGGTTAGGTCAGGTCAGGTCAGGCTAATTTCAAAATGCCCCATTTGAATATGCCCTATCTTGGAAATGGGGCATTTGTGGAGGAAATGCCATAGAAGAAAATAGTCTTAGAATGGTCTAAATAAATGGGTAATGAAGGCAGAAAAACCGTACACAATAACGGTAATTCATTCAATATTTACCAAATAACATGTGTGTATGTATGTATGTATGTGTGTATGTATGTATGTATGTGTGTATGTATGTATGTATGTGTGTATATTTACCGGGTGTGTATGTATGTATGTATGTGCATCATAACATACATACATATATATTCATACAATTTCTTATAATATCGATTTATTTATATTGTTTATAAGGGTATGTATATATGTATATCACGTATAAATAACATGTGTGTATGTGTGTGTATTTACCGGGTATGTATGTGCGTCAAAACATACATACATACACATTCATACAATTATCTTAATATTTATCTATTTATAAATGTATATATGTATGTATATCGTGTATAAATAACTTGTTAAAATACCATGTGTGTGTGTATTTACGACTCCACCCTCACCCACATATACATACATATACACACACACACATACATATACATACACATATACATATTTATTCCCCATTATCACGAATAAATAACGATAAATGTAATGCATATAAAATAAATAGCTTGTTATAATAACATGTGTGTATGTATGTATCCACACCCACACACACCTATACATATTTCTGTATATATGTATACATAAGTATGATCATACACACATCCTACTCACCCTGGCACCATCCTTCAACATCGAGGCAAATCCTGGAGCTTTAGGAACGTGTAGAGCCATTTTTATTTAATTAATTATCGAATTTTATTATGATTTTCTCGGTGGCAAAAATTTTTCTTCCTT
>JAWQEG010007139.1:0-74970 GCA_033782935.1 Petrolisthes cinctipes
TCATACTTAATGTGAGTGTCTTCTAACTCCGTGGTAATGCTCTAGTTCCCTACCAGCTGATACAAGACGTACAGTACAGTTGTGGACATATGAAACAGACACATGCACCTGAAACGGGGACCCCTCACTGAGCATAGGGTATATAGGATGAGACGTTGTTTGTAAAGACGTTCTATTAAGGTGGAAGTTTTGTGTTGGTAATTCTGGAGCAAGTGAATCCTCCAAACTATTCCAAGCAACAGGACACCATTATTTTTGCTCTTCTGGTCCTGTTTCCTGGCATACTTTGGAGGAATCGAGGAGCTCCAATGTAACAAAAGCGAATTACCCCCTTAAGAGTCGGTGCATTTTCTGTGTTCTCTGTGGCACCCTCTATAATGTATATATACCATTATCCCTGTCTACGTCTATATAACAAAGGCTTCACTACAATATAAACACTAATTACTAAAATCCTGATAAATATAAGGATGTGGGGACAGGTGCGTCGTCGTATGTGCAGTGAACAGTCATAAATCTATTTATTGAACAGATTCTCTCTCATCCAGCCAGCCAACCAACCAACCAACCCCTCTTTACCACTCCATGCGTTATCCTCTCTCCTCCTCCTTCTCCTCCTCCTTTACCTGCCTTCCTTCCTTCCACACTCACCAGCTCAATACTCACCTCTCGTTGGTTCTCTTTCCTTGCAAGTTACAGTAGCAGACATTATGCAACCTCTCTTTGTCTTCAGTACATTACCCATCTTTGTTATATATAATTTTTTTCCTCGTAATACTACATACTACAACTATCTACCAAGTGGTCGATTAAAAGGATGAAATTTCCACTAACCTATCAATCTACCTACCTGCCTGCCTGCTAAAAATCTGTCGGAAAATTTAAGGGGAGATTCTTTTGATGGTGAATTGGAAGGTCTCTGATTCTTCCAAACAATGCCAAGAAACATACATGCAGATCCCCCCTATTAGTAACACAAAGGTCATCTGTTTCCTGGCATAGTAAGGAGGAATCAGTAGCCACTCCAATTTACTAAAAAGAGAATCTCCCTTTACGTCTGACCTTGTGGGTGATAGGACGTGCATGTAGGACGTTGCGTGACCTCTACACTCTACCTACCTCTTATCTCTGACCACATCACTACCTCAAACGCCCTCCCTTATGTTTCCCCTATGACTTCTATTTAACGGGGGGCTTGGAGGGAGGGGGGTTTGGGGGGTGCTGGAATAGGGGACAGGCTTGGGGAGGGAGGGGGGTTTGGGGGGTGCGGGAGTAGGGGACAGGCTTGGAGGGAGGGGGGGGGGGTTTGGGGGGTGCGGGAGTAGGGGACAGGCTTGGGGTGGGGGGGGTGCGGGGGGTGCGGGAATAAGGAGACAGGCTTGGGGTGGGTAGAAGCCTGTCCCCTATTCCTGCATCCCCCTCCCCAAGCCTGTCCCCCTCCCTACTCCCGCACCCCCGAAGCCTGTCCCCTACTCCTGCACCCCCCTCAACCCCCCCCCCCCAAGCATTTCCCCTTTTCCAGCACCCCCTTAATTAACGTACAAAATTGCCTGCACCTATATCAGAAGAGGATTGACAAAGCTCACTGTACTGTACCTGTTATTATAAGTGGTGGTAACTTGTATACTTTAGGGGAAAATAGAACACAGGAGCAGATCCCCTCCACTTACATAATTATGAACCATTGCTACTTTTTTAATTGTAGCAGAATAAATTATGAACGAATGTCTGTACAATTGATCGTTTTGTACTGTAGTTTTAAATGTATAATATTATCAATTTTCGTCGTTTCATTCACTTGTATTCAGTCATCATATGTAGATTATTCTGTTCCGTGCGTACATCAATACACGTACGTCATTACACGTACACAACACACGTAGAATACACCATTACACGTACAGTACATCATTACACGTACAGTCAGTCAGTCAGTCAGTCAAAAAGGTAAAGAAGACACCCCTCCTACCACCACCCCATGCAAGACACCGTGTAACTCATGACATATCGTTTCTAATAACAGTGTACATGACGTCATTGGTGTGTGTGTGTGAGGGAGGAAGGAAGTATAAGGGACCCTGTGATGTAGTCAGGAAATTGAAGACAAATGAGTCCTTTAAATACTGCCACGAAACACCACCTACTGTATATGGAAGGAGTTTGTTTCGTGGCATGGTGTCAGGAGGAATCAGAAGCCCCCAATTTTCATACACGATCACAGGGTCCTTAATTAAGAGACCCTGTGTTTGTGTATGAAACCTGGTGGCTTCCTCCTGACTATGCCACGAAACAAGCTCCCTCAATATAGGTGGGGTTTCGTCCTGGTGTTTGAAGGACTCACTAACCTCCAATTTTCTCACCACACTTCTGAAGAGACGAGGTGTGAGTTGAGACAGTGGGTCGTATGCAAGAACATTGGTGGTGGTATTGACGATGGCGTACGTGGTGCCGGTATACGATGACTCCATAGATACACTACAGACAGAACCATCGTACCACACCATCGTCAACACCACGGATATTCTTGCATACGATGGAGTGTTTCAAACGTACCACCAGCCTTCCTTCCTACCTCCCCCCTCCTAAACACTCCCTTTCTCCCCCCCAACCCCCCCCCCCATCTCTGACGTCATGTAGGCTACTTTAGAGTGTTACGGGAATCAATATGACACGTGCATCTTGCAAATGTTATGGCCATCACTACTACTGTATGTCAGAAGGCAAACTGTGAGATCCATATGGAGTGTCGCAAAACAGACAATAATACCTCTACAACTATATTATTATTATTATTATTATTATTATTGATATTATTATTATTATCTTGGGTGATTTCTTTTTTTTTCAAGTTCTTTATTTATCTGTAATCCAAACCCCAACCAAAACTCCGGGGAACGATACAACTAGAGGCCATGAAGTCGGTTACATAAATGGATGTTGATGGTAGATAAATGAAGTAGTATAATTAAGAACAGTAAAAAAATGGGGGGGGGGGTAATAGTGACAGACATTAACGATAAGAGAGTTCACCATCAGACAAGAGAGAGATGAAACTTTTGAGGGAGACAATATGCATAGCTAGCACACACTTCTTGTCAAAACTTCACACTCTATCAACTGTACTACTCTGAAAAATGCTGTTACCAATTGAATTACAGACTACATAGTAATTTTTTTTCACAAGTCTACGTTACATGTGCCTTTGTACCACCACCACTGACCCTGTATGTATGTGTGTGTTTTCAGAGTTGAGGGGGACGAGGAATGACCACCAAGGCGAGTACCACCACTGACACTGTATGTTATTCTCGATCTTGCCTATTATGTATGTTTGTGTTTCAGAGTTGACGGGGGCCAGGAGATGACTACCAAGACGAGTACCACCACCAATGACCCTGTATTTGTATATGTGTTTCAGAGCACTTGAGTTGACCCTGAATGTATGTATGTATGTTTCAGAGGCGATGGGGGTGAGGAGATGACCACTAAGACGAATACCACCACCACTGACCCTGTATTTGTATATGTGTTTCAGAGCACTTGAGTTGACCCTGTATGTATGTTTCAGAGGCGATGGGGATGAGGAGATGACCACTAAGACGAATACCACCACCACCACCACCACCAAGTCGCCCCTCCAATAGACGCAGACGGAACAGTTGATATTGGCCAGTATCGAGAGGGACTTCACCCACTGAATATACCAAGCTTGGGGATGTCACTTAAGGGGAGAGTATACAGTGTTGGCAAATCTGGAGCAAATGATACCTCCAAACTATTCCAAGCAACAGACTACCATTATTTTTGTTCATCTGGTCCCGTTTCCTGGCATACTATGGACGAATCAGGGTGCTCCAAGGTACTAAAAGTGACTTACTTACATGTGACCTGTTGTGGGGACTTCTATCGGTGTGAAGGAGAATGAATGGGTTAGTTGGTTAGGTTGAATGAAGGAGAAACGGGAAAGTGAAGCAGAAAACGAAATAGATACAAGAAATAAAGTGAGAGGAAGTGTGGGAAAGAGAAGGTGAATAATGAAGTAAAAAGTGAACGCAGGGAGAGTGAAACAGAAAACTAAAGTAGAAACTGTAGAATAATAAGAGAAGAGGTGAGAGGGAGTTTGGCAAAGAGAGGGTGAATACTGAAAAGGTGAACGATTGCCTGAACTGTATACTTATAGTTACTTACTTGCCCTCTACATGCAGACAGTGACGTGACGTGTACTGTAAAATATTAAGGTGTTGCCATCTAGTGGGGAAGAAACTATAACAACACCTTGAAGCAGTACTGTCTTCGTTTAGTGCGACACATGTGAAGCACCCAACACCTCGAAGCCTCATTCAATATTCTCGGGGCCTAGCAAGAGTCACGAGCTTGAGGTAGGCCTATCTATGAAAAAAAAAAAGATAAAGAGAGAATGATAAATGGATAAAGTAGACTAAGCGAGAGAAACATGGATAACTATGGAAAAAAAAAAGAATGAATTTGATAAGAACAAAACTTACAGTACAGTACACACGATAGAAAAAAAAATCTATCCATGCAATTCTCGTGTGAAATATTGTGACACCTCGGACGGACAATGGATACTGGAAAAAAAATTGCTTGTTTATTCCCGGTGCATCATGAGCTGTGTATGTGTGTGTGTGTGTGTGTGTGTGTTTATTCCCGGGGCATCATGAGGTGTGTGTGTGTGTGTGTGTGTGTGTATTCCCGGGGCATAATGAGTTGTGTGTGTGTGTGTGTGTGTGTGTGTTCCCGGGGCATCATGATCTGTGTGTGTGTGTGTGTGTTCCCGGGGCATCATGAGCTGTATGTGTGAGTGTGTGTATTCCCGAGGCATCATGAGCTCTGTGTGTGTGTGTGTGTGTGTGTGTGTGTGTTTATTCCCGGGGCATCATGAGGTGTGTGTGTGTGTGTGTATTCCCGAGGCATCATGAGCTCTGTGTGTGTGTGTGTGTGTGTGTGTGTTTATTCCCGGGGCATCATGATCTGTGCCCATCATTTACAGAACCATCAGACAGACCTCTCCTGCTCCATAGTGTTTATTTTTTTTTTTTTTTTTTTTTTTCGTGTGTTCAGAACAAACTCTGGAAATTCTTGTGTTGGAAAAAGTGCAAAGAAAATAAAACAGGAAAAATAAGGAAGAAAAACGAGAACTGAAGTGAATGATATGGAAGCAAACCTGGCAGATGTCCAGAGAAAATAGATAATTATGATGATAGGAATAAAATTAGTCAGTAAGGAAAGACCAAATAATGAAACACGAGACACTGAACTATCTATGATAATTATAAATATATGTAAAGCTGAGTTGTATGTATATAGTTATAAATCTTTTGGTCAGCCTGTCAACTATAGACATAATTATATTTACTGTATGAAGATTACGAAACAAAAAATATACACTGTGAGAATGAACTAGAGAGAAACAATTATAAATGAAGCTGTAAGTCGGAATAAAGTGAATGTATGTCTATTTTGCTGGGAATATTTTTGTAGAACTGAATAATTATGGTATCATATGATCATTCTATAAGAGTGAATAAACCTTAAGGAGAAAGTACACTCGCAATCCATAATATGTATCCAGGTTTGCTTCGAATAACCTGATCGAGTATCAAGCGAGCTCAAGCAAATATGAAACAGGATAAGCGTTGTAATTGGTTCCCTTGTATGACAAATGATTCGAAACTTCAACAAGACCTGGGTACATATTTTGGAATTTGAGTGTACAGTGTTGGTAAATCCGGAGCAAATGATTCCTCCAAACTATTCCAAGCAACAGAACAGCACTATTTTTTTTTTTGTTCATCTGGTCCTGTTTCCTGGCATACTTTGGAGGAATCAAGGCACTCCAAAATAACAAAGGTGAATTACTCCCTTAAGGTGAGGTTCTTTTGTTGGTGAATTGGAAGGTGTCTGATTCCTCCAAACTATGCCATGAAACAGATCCTCTATTAGTACCATTAAGGGCATATGTCTGTTTCCTGGCATAGTTAGGAGGAATCAGTATCCTTCCAATATACCCAAAAGAGAATATCCCCTTAAGGACCCTATGTGATATAGTAAAAAAAATTGGAGGTAAATGAGTCCTTCAAATATTGTCATGAAACACTACCTACATTAAAGGAGCTTGTTTCGTGGCATAGTCAGGAGGAATCAGAAACCTCCAGTTCTCATACACGACCACAGGGGCCTTAAGGACCCTATGCTCGTGTATGGTGATTAGAGGCTTCTGATTTCTCCTGACCATGCCACGAAACAAGCTCCTTCCCTATAGGTGTGTGTGTTTCGTGGCAATATTTGTTGGACTCAGTTATCTCCAATTTTCTGACTACATCACAGGGTCCCTTAAGAGGATAGTACAGTGTTGGTGGTAAATCTGGAGCAAGTGATTCCCTTACACTATTCCAAGTAACATGCCACTAATGTTGTTATCAATCTGGTCCTGTTTCCTGCATGACATATTTTGGAGGAATCAAGGAGCTCCACCAAAGTACCAAAAGTATACTATCCTCTTATTATATAATAGGTTTGTGTATTGAAAAAAACTAAAGGAGTACTGACTGACTGCAGTGTCTTAAGTTGCCATGGAATATGCAGTGTCTGTTTCTATAGGGTAACCCGATCGCATACTACACCCTATAATTAATTATATGGTAGTGTTCTGGGTACTTAATTAAGGGACCCTGTGATCGTGTGTGAGACCAGGTGGCTTTTCATTCCTCCTGCCTATGCCACGAAACAAGCTCCTTCAATGCAGGTGGTGTTTCGTGACAATATATGAAGACCTCACTAACCTCCAATGTCCTGACTGCATCACGGGGTCCCTTAAAAATCCTGCCCATCCCTGAACGACTAGGAATACAGCACAAACAGCGAAGATCACGTGAGGTGCTCCAAGAACATATATGCACCCACAGTATTATAATAGTACTTGGGAAAGCATATTACATCTTACTTTGAAGTGACGCAGAGAATGATCGTGTATAGACAGGAATGAAAATATTGTCCCACCCGTCCATCTATACTATACTATTCAGCTATCTGCTTATCTATCAATCTATCTATCTGTCATTCTATCTATCTATTGAGAGAGAGAGAGAGAGAGAGAGAGAGAGAGCAAACATCCGTCCATCTATCTATTGATCTATCATTATATCTATCTATCTATCTATCTATCGAGAGAGAGCACCCGTCCATCTACCTATCTATCTATCTAGAGAGAGAGAGTAAGAGAGCTGTATCTATTCAGTGGGGATGGATGTATGGGCAAGTTAGTTCATTAATTAATGGTGGTAGTACAGAGTTTTGGTAAATCTGGAACAACTGATTCCTCCAAACTATTCCAAGCAACATTATTTTTGTCAATCTGGTCTTATTTCCTGGCATACTTTGGGGGAGTCAAGGCGCTTTAATGTACTATTCATACCACAAGTGTGTTACACCCATAACAACGAATGATCCGTCCTATCAATGAAATAAAATAGTAGAATTAAGGTTTCTTTGTGTATGTATCTATGTATGTATGTATGTATGTAAAAGGGCAACAACTTTACATTATAAGATGTATTGTGTCAGTGAACTACTCCTGTACTTACATAATGTATACTTTTACCCTTATTAGTTATTAACCCTCACTGGATAAGCCATACGTCATAACTATAAAGTGCAACACAGCTGTGATATGGTGATGAACCTTACGTGGTGTTTATGTAAGTACTGTATATACTGGAAAAAAACATGACGTTCACAGAAGACAGTGTGTAGGCTACAGCATTAAGTTAAGGCACCCTATATGATCGTGTATGAGACCTGGTGGCTTCTGATTCCTCCTGACTATGCCACGAAACAAGCTCCTTTAATGTAGGTGGTGTTTCGTGGCAATGTTTGAAGGACTAGCTATAGCCTCCAATTTTCTGATAACATCACGGGGGTCCTTATGGGGAGATTCTTTTGAGGGTAAACTGGTGTGCTATTGATTCCTCCAAACTATGCCAGGAAACAGACGCCCTCAGTGGTATGTACTAATAGGGGATCTGTTTTGTGGCCTAGTTTGGAGGAATCAGAGACCTTCCAATTCACCTACAAAAGAATCTCCTCTGAATTATTATTATGGGAGACATCTGTGGTTGGTTCTGATAGAGATGTTGTGGTGGAGAGTTAAGTAATGGTTGTATGTTTGTAATGTGGTATGATTGTATGGTGGCATAGTGGTATGGTTGTAAGGCGGTATGGGTGTAAGGTTGTAAGGTGGTATAGTTGTAAGGTGATATAGTGGTATGGTTGTAAGTTGGTATCGTTGTATGGTTGTAAGGAGGTATGGTTGTAAGGTCGTATGGTGGTATGGTTGTAAGTTGGTATCGTTGTATGGTTGTAAGGTGGTATGGTTGTAAGGTCGTATGGTGGTATGGTTGTAAGTTGGTATCGTTGTATGGTTGTAAGGTGGTATAGTGGTATGGTCGTATGGGTGTAAATTGGTATGGTTGTAAGGTGGTATGTTTTTAAGGTGGTAGCCGACTGCATGGGACTGCTCGAAATCCAAAATATGATATAATAAATATTCCTATCAAAGAGACATCATGCTAATATTTGGTGTGATGGTAACATAATATTATAATGGTGTGATGGTAACATATATTTCAACATATATTTGCCATAAGCTGTAAACATCGAGTTATAAGTAGAGTCATAATATATCATCATGTATAAAGTATATAATTATATATACATATAAATCAATTCTATATGCAACTAGTAGGCTATGTACAGTATAATACATGTCATTAATATGATGTATATTATTAATATAGTTTTGCTTCATCTGTGGTTCATTTTAGAATATTTAATTTCCTACATTCAGTATTAATTTTACCAATGTAGCCATTTCCTTCATTGAAAAAAATTATATATTATGTTATTTACTTAAACATGTCCATTTCAGTGTATTCAATGAGTTAATTTAGATCTCAAAGCTTAATTACAATTCTTTATTACAATTACCAACACATGATTACTGTAGCCTATAGCGTAGATGAAGCTAACAACATACAGTATATGAGATGCATTCCTAGTGCCTCTACAAATGTACAACTGTAGCCTATTGTATTTGTACGACACAGATAACCTCTTGTACTCTACTTGTATATTAGTAGGCATTTGGCTTTAAAACATATTATCATTATTATTATTATGACGAGTGACATATTCAACCAAAGTGAAATGTTGTGTTAACATTTACAGTTTCGTGGATATCATCATCACACAATAAAGAAAGCCATATTTTTTCTTCATTTTTTACCTCTCTCCCTCGCTCTCCAAGGCAAAAGAGCTTATTACATTGTTTAAGCTGTATACCCCAAGTTATGAACATATTTAATACAAAGACCTCGAGATTTGTTATTAAATTACACTAGTTCACGTATGGTATGTACAGTACTTAACTATATGTTACATGTGGTACGCTGTTGTTCGTGAGAAAAATAAACTATTGCAAATTGTTTATATGAAGAATAATTTATTGTACATCCTACCTAAAATTGTCCCTAATAGATACCAACCCTTTTCAATATAGCCTAATATTATTTGAACACGACGAGGTGCATAAAATTATACTATTTACTGTACAAATCTTATTCTGCGATGTGCATTCCTCAGTTTAATACGACCACTTACTAAACGAACTCTTTGAACCTTGTATATGTGTATTATTATGTTAGATAACTCATATGTCCATCCCTTGGTTATCATGTAGATGTTGAAAATTATAAATCATACCCCATCGTAAGGCACGAATTATATATAGGCTCAAAGTCTTCCAGAATATATTGTTAGTGTGTGCTCTCACGATTTTCTTACCCACGGCGTGTTACAAGGTTGATTGATTGATTGATATTAGGCGCCATAAAAACGAGGTCACATAGCTCCAGAAGAAGGCGATAGAGAGGAGACAGCAAGTAGGAAGGAAATAAAAAGAAAAGAAAGACAGTTGAAGCACTGAAAGAGATTAACTGGGGCCGAAGGGGCGCCAAAACCCTTAAAGTATTGCCCACATCACTACAGGCATTACCTCCCTACGGGGGCGTTTTTCAAGGGAAGTCGAAGCAAGGATAAAGAAAAGCACGAAATCATATAATTATTTAGGATGCAACACACTTTTGATCGGGACCAGAATTAAACTGTGACCTACTTCTGCCTGTAGAGAGCCCATACAGGTAACAGGTATATCTCGATCGGGGGGTTCTAGTCTCTACACAAAACATGCAGGTTATATGGCTCTGTTGTGTGGCATGGTCTCGTATAGTTGCTCCCCTATCTTACAATTGCTAGCTTAGGGTTCGATGCCCGGGTGAGGTAAGGTGTTCATGCATGGTTAAACGGAATTATGTGATTATTTGGATCTTTAGCAGTTATTATGTCATCCGCAAATCTGCCAGCTGAGCCCGACTTCAAAAGTGACGCCAAAATCTTACAGCCAATGAAAGGCAACAGCGTGGTCCTTAACCCCTTATAATTTTTATGTTATGGATCTTAGTTTCTATTATTTTTACAGTAGTGTACAAAGCAAAATTTGTCAGTTATGAATAGTGCATTTTCATGAATGTATCACGAATTACAGCGTAATAATGTGAAAAATAACTGCTTATGAACATTGGTTTCTGCATTCTGTGAGTTGCTACGTCAGCGGTTTTCACGACAAATTTGGCTGATAAATGTTTGCAGGAATTGTAACCCCTTGCAAATTAAACTAGCCAATAATACATATACACAATAACATATATAATTCTTGCTGGGGGTGAATGCTAATGGAATTGTAACCCCTTGCAAATTAAACCATCCAATAATAAATACACAACAACACACATAATTCTCTCTTGGGGTGAATACTAATGCACGATCACAAACAGGGCAACCATTTGAATCTATAGTTGGCTAGTTAATTAATTGTGTATAATAGTATTTGACATTGACACGACACCGGTGGCCCATTTGGCATTTGACGTGTGTTATGTATGACGTCATAGTCATTTACACAGTGATGCCAACGTAGCGAATTTTTCGTTAGATCTAGCGGGTTTGCACATTATCTAGCGGAAAATAGATTTAAATTTACAAGAATATAACTAGTGCGTTATAAAATACAATATACCGTATAATTTTCAACACTTCACCTATAATCTAGCGCTTTTATTTTAACCAGTTTAATTAATTAACGCCTTCAGAGAAAGTATTTAACACTTTACTTATAATCTAGCGCTATTTTTTTTTTCGACCAATTTAGCGCCTTCAGAGTAAATTTTAGCTGGCAACATTACATTTACCAAGTGAATGAGTGATTAAAACAACACAGCCACAATTTACAACCACCACTACAATGATGGTTGATCCGGGGGGTGTTTGCCTCCTTATATTAGGCACTCTGGTGAGTTTAATTATATTGTGTGGCACCTCAAGGTCAATATATTAGAATTTTTACCTGATGTTTGTGATTGGTAAGTTTTTAGTTATCAGAAGTTGTTTGTGCCCTAGAGTGTTTTGGGTATTATGGAGAGAATTACCGTTTTGTAGCATTGTTGCCAGATCCGGCTAGGTCCCAGTATTTTGCCCCGGTCATTTCCTGTACTTTACCACAGTTATATCCCGGTAGTCTGCCCAGGTTAGGTCCCGGTAGTTTGCCCAGGTTAGGTCTCGGTAGTTTGCCCAGGTTAGGTCTCGGTAGTCTGATGCGGTCTAGGTTAGGTTAGGTAGGGTCAGGCTAATTTCAAAATGCCCCATTTGACTTGGAAATGGGGCATTTGTGGAGGACATGCCATAGAAGAAAATGGTCTAAATTAATGGGTAATTAAGGTAGAAAAACTACGCAATAACTGTAATTCTTTCAATATTTACCGAAATTTTTACAGCAGACGTAGGTTAGGGTAGGCAGACATAGGTTAGGTTAGGTAGACATAGGCAAAGGCTAGGCTAGGCAGACATACAGTAGGCAAAGGCTAGACTATACAGACATAGGCTAGGTAAGCTAGGCTAGGCAGGCATAGGGGTAAATATTGAATGAATTACCGTTATTGCGTACGGTTTTTCTACCTTCATTACCCACTTATTTAGACCATTCTAAGACTATTTTCTTCTATGGCATTTCCTCTGCAAATGCCCCATTTCCAAAATAGGGCATATTCAAATGGGGCATTTTGAAATTAGCCTGACCTTACCTGACCTGACCTAACCTAACCTAGACTGCATCAGACTACCGGGACCTAACCTGAGCAAACTACCGGCACCTAACCTGGGCAAACTACCGGGAAATAATCGTGATAAAGTACAATAAATGACAGGGGTGAAATACTGGGACCCAGCCGGATCTGGCAACACTGCTACAAAACAGTAATTCTTTCAATAAATACCGGCATAGGTTAGGCTATAGGCTCTGTACAATATGTTGGTATTTCACTCGATACTTATAATGCTTATTATTAATATTATTATTTATATATATATATATATTTTTTTTTTTCTTGCTGATGGTATGGAGAAATAAATGTGATTTGTGGTTTGGGCGGTATGCAAGAAGATTTGTGGTGTATACGATGGCGTGGTACCAGTATGACGGCTCCATAGACAAACAACAGAGTCATTGTAACGGTACTGCACGATCGTATTCACCATGGATGTTCTTGAATACAGCCCTTCATTGCCGGAAAAACGTATTGGGTCAGAAATGGCTCAAAACACCAGAAAAATATATTGGGTCAAATATGGCTCAAACACCGGAAAAATATATTGGGTCAAAAATGGCTCAAAACCAGAAAAACATATTTTTACCGATACCTATGGTTTGGGCGCCCCTTTGGATCTGAGCCACTCCTTTACTATTTTTTCCTTCGTGCTTACTGTACCACCTCATGATTCAGTTTCTATGTCTTTCCTGGTCAACTTACATAAGGCATTATGGTATAATATGTTATCAGTACCAATAAATGGATTGTACAATTGTGTTTTACATATATTGTTAGTTGTAATCTGTGAATACTACTCACCTACTAACATTGTACTTTTGATTGACAGATATTCGTTACTGAGGCCGTGCAAGAATTATCTACAGAGGAATGTTTTGCTGTGGGACTAAATAAGGCCAACCTATTGTGTTCTTCCTGTGACACCCTCAAAGAATTTAATCTTGATATCTTAGAGTAAGTCATGTTCTTACAATATAAATATGTAGTACTTAGATCTATCCTGGTTTGGGACAACTTTGTAAATTTTGTCTAATATTTGATGACCCCACACACCCTTACAGTATTGGAAAGGAGAAATATTATCTGTGAATAAATCTCTTGACAAAAAGGAGAAGAAAGTGTAACAAGATGATATTGAAAATGGGAAGAATATATAAACTTAATGGGAGTGAATGTGAGGTGCATAAAAGACAAGGAAAAGTGGAAATGGATGAAATGAAAAAGCTTATGCTTGATGCATAAGAGAGGAAGTTGTTGTAGTTCCACAGACTGTCTGGCTGAGCAGTTCCGAGTCAGTGTTTTGCTAGGATTGCAACCCATTATTTACCTTGACTGTCAATTAAATAACTCCTTCCACCCAGCAAGTGTGTTGTGGATTATGATATTATCATGGATTGTGGGGGGACAGCAGAGATTTTAAGGGCTTGAAAGGGGGACTGGGTGCGAGTATAGCCCATTTTACTGGGTACAGTACAATATTGTCTCTAATCTCTTTTTCTCCCCTAGGTTTAGAATCATCTACTTTTTTAAGTAATTGACTAATGCATCACCACCAACACTTTCTTATTTTTTCAGAGCCAACTGTAGGCAGTGTTGTAACATTGATGATGTAAATGCCAGCCCTACAAAGTATCCTCGTGCACAGCTGGAGGTGTGCGGATGACGACTGGGAGCCTTCCCACAGGTTCAGGGTGAGTTTTTTTTAACTATCAGTAACTGGCTACAAGGAGCTATTATTGTACACAAGGTAAAAATGGTATCACACATTTCTGGCAATATATATTGACATGATATATGTTGGCATCCAATTAAATTGAAGGAACCTCCAATCAAATTGATCTTCTAGTCTTCAGACCCATCCTGCACAATGCCGTTATGTTTACCATATGTATGTACACAGGTGCTTGAACCTCAATTTTGGAGGAGTTTTGTTGCAGATTGTATTGAAAGAGGTTACAGATTATTATATGTTGACAATAATTTATCTGCTTGCAGCATTCGTCAAGAGTGACCGACCTGCGGCCTTTCCCAACCTAACAATTAAGTAAGTTTCTGATGTATTGCTTGCTGTGAGAGATTAATCGTGCATTCTCTCTACCCACCATATGTCTCGCTGCCGTAATTAATTTTCTTACATGTCCTCCTGGATACATAGCACTTCTCAATCCAAAGCTTTTTTCATTTTATAGAGGCTACTGTATAGAATCTACCTACTCCTCGACCTCCCCCTTCTGCCTGACTTATACAAACATTCTCTTTAAATTCCTAACTCATTTCAGCTTTCACCCTTTACCTCTGAATCTGCTGTACTCATTCCTTTAGGCTTGCCTTTCTTTGCTTTCATAACATTCATTAGCTCTTTTTGCTACAGAATCTCCCTCAAACATCTCCTCAAACACACAACTAAGTCATATCTGTATACTGCATCCCATCACTTTTACTCGCAGCATTCACCATAAACTATAACTTAATATCCAATAATAACCAGGAGTAAAAGCCTGTGAAGGTTTATGCTCAAAGTTGTTTTAAATTTAGATTTTTTCCTATTCATTACCATGCCTTTTAGATATAATTTCAAGAAATACATACATTCCTTCCAAATATCATTGTCCTTTACAGTAATATATTATTGCCTTAAAACTGGTTATGAAATAAGGGTGAGCAGTGGATTGTACATTGCTGTTAGATGATTAATGGTTACAAAGCAGTATGTGAAAATCTGTTACTCAAGCATTTTCATCCATAACAAAAAACTCCTTATACATTGTCTCTTAATGAACTTTTGATATGCTACAGGTATGTAAGAGGTGCAGACCCAGTGATCAAGCTGATGGATGAAGATGGGGATGTGATGGAGACATTGGCCATCGACAAATGGAACACAGACTCGGTGGAAGAGTTCCTCAATACCTACCTCCTCCTCCCTGGCCAGAATGATGGAGATGAAGAGATTGATGGATCAGCTAATGAAATCTAAAGCTTTAATGTCAATCAAAATTATGGCAGTTCATGGCCTAAAGATAATGAGGTCCCTAAGACCACAGTAGTCTGTACAGCTAAAAAGTTCACCTGCTACTTTGGTCCATGTTAATAGCTACTGCAGTTAGTGTATTACATTCTCCATGAACTCCCCACCATACAGAATGTTTTAATACTTGATTTATCAACAGGTAGGGAACCCACAAGGCAGTTACCAAATAATTGGATTCATTTGTATACAGCTACAGGAAAATATCTGCCGAAACTCTATCAAAGCCATTATCAGAAAGACGTAAATACTCGATACTGTGTTTGGGAATAAGGGGTTTCCATAGGAAAAAAATGTCTGCCAATATTTTCAGTGCTCTTTCCACCAAAATAGGATGTAACTTGGGTTGTTAAAGGTGAAAGGTTACACTCCTCCAGTATTTTTCAACTTCCATTATGTTAAGATTTAGTACATAAGAGTTATTACCTGTGTGAGTTGCTGAGTGACACCATAGCAAGTGGGATTGAACAAAAGTGAAGCATAAACCATAAACCCTCGGGCTGGTTAATGTGGATGTTGATTCTCTTACTTGCTATGGAGGATCTTAATGTATCTTGCAATAAATTATCTTTATATACAGTACTGTGTTTTAATTCCTTCGTATTTCTTCATAGCAAAACTTTACACAGCGAGATGTATGTCCTCAGTCAAGGCTCGTTCACCACAGCTGAGCATCCCCTTCCCTAAATGGTCCTTCAGAAAATTTGTGAAGATCTATGGGCACGGGCTGCCATTCTTCCCTCATTCTTAACCACTACTGATTGCCTTCTGCACATACACTATCAGCCCACTAATTTACATGCAGACTGACAAACTGAGTTACCTACACCTGCAGTCTAGAAATTGCCTAATAAAATATAATGACTTGCTGTATTGGCACATATCATACCTACCCTCTAAGTTTCATGAAAATAGGTGAATACATTTCTGATATACAGTACCTAATTTCCAGCCAGACTGACAGACAAACAGAGGCAAAGAATAATGTAATTATACCCATGATTTAATAACTGTACAGTGCAAATCTTGTTTCCAGCTTAAAGGATAACTCAACTTTACAGATATATTGAACACTTCGCACATGGAGCAATATGTCTTGCAGGCAATGATGTAAACACAAGTGGCTGTCACTAGTTGCTTGTGCTTGTACAGATGTGGCTGATCAGAAATCAAGCCACTAAGAATACTGCCTTGTTCGTTTAAAACAGCCTCTTCATCTGGTATCCAATCTGGGATATCAGTTCCAGTATTTTCTCTTAATGCCTCAACTAGTGCTTGGGCAACAATGATGCTGACCTGTTTAGGTTCTTTGTACAAGTTCATGGTATGTGACTGGAAGAGGTATGACTTAGTAGAGGTCATCAGCAATCTGTTTAACATAGTTGAATCCTCTCCTAACTGTCCTGAGCATATCTTCCACAGCACTTTCATAGTTGACCAATCTCTTGAACTTACACACTTTCTGGCGATGCCATGAACAATATCTCTCATGGCTATATTTGGATGGAAGGCAATAACTGATTCATGGGTTATATCTTGCTCATCAGTAGACAGAAATGAGTAAACAATGAAACTAGCCGAGTTCCTTATATCTGAGTCTTCATCTTGCAACAGTTGGAAGCATGACACAATGAGCTGTTCCTTACAATTTGCTTCAATATGGTAACTGTTTACCAGCGAGTTCATGCAAATTTTGAGTGCAGTTGTGGCAGCCAATCTATATTCTTCAGTAGAAGTTGAGGCAGAATATACTTTGACCCTCTCAACGAAAGCCAGGATAAGTTCATGCTTAACTCCTTCCTCCCACTCACTGTTACACAATTTTTTCAACAAATGAGCAACAGTTATAAGTGCTAGTGATGTTGCTTTAAGTCCTTGATTTCCCTGTAATATTAGCAAGAGATTTTTCAAGCATTTACTGGATGGACTTTCTCTGATCTCTATTTTCATTAACACAACATTTAGAAGTTGTAAGACTGCTAAGACAATTTTGTGTGTCATGGATTCCTCTCCTAACTTTTCCCATATCAATACCTCCATTTTCAAAAGCCAGGATGAATTGCCTTCTACACTACAATTACTTAAGTAGTCTACAGAGTTGTCAATAAAATCATAATCCAACAACAAATCTGTCATTAATATCATTTCAATAGTGTCTTCAGGGTAACTTTCCATTCTGAGTTTCAGAAGTGTATGCACATACTGAGCAGCTCCAGGCACTGGTAGGTCTGGGGGGATATGGTCAGCGTTGAACTGTATGTGCATCAGCTTCATGATATTTAGAGTCAGGTTGGCATTAATGTAGCACTTGATGTTGGGTTCAAAGAGCCAACGGAGAGATGAAACTAAGTTCTCCTTAAGTTCTTTGTCTCGAGTTAACTCGGGATAAGTCTCAAGGAAGTTGGTAAGCATCAGCAAATTACCATGAAACCAGTTAGCTGAACCTGACTCAGGATGTGCCAATAAATGGGTTAAATTAATGATGTACTGCCTTGCTTCATTTGTAGAAGTGAGAGTAACAACAGCCAGTGCTGCCAACCTACGTACTGTGTGGACGGGTGATGCCAGAAATCTTACTGTCATGTCAAGTAACTTGTCAAGTGTTTTAGTCAGGTGGCTGCTGTGCTGAATCTTTGTGCCGGGAGAAAGTCGAGCAACCAAGCTGAGAGCTGGAACTAAACTGGAGGACAATTTGATTGAAGCCATTTCATCTATGTGCCTACTTTCAGATTGTGAGCTACGTTTACTCTGCTGTTCAATGCTGGACACATCCTGGACATTTTGGTTTTCCAGATTTTTTCTCTTAGTGTTTTTATTAACAATACAAGTATCACATCCCTTGCTACCAACATTTCCAACACTACCACAAACTGATGTAATAAACTTACCTTCTCCATCACATGCACTCCCATGACATTCGCATGTTTCTTCTGGATCATTATCCATTTTGTCCCTTCTCTCTCTTTCACTACCTTTAATTTCTCCACTTCTTTTCCCTTCACCAATCACTTTATCAGAATTCTCCAACATGTTCAGTAGAAAGTTTGAGAGATCTTGGTGCCTGGCAATGAATTCTGGAGCAGTAAGACTGTTAAAAGTTGAAGAGTCATCCCGGACTTTCTTTTGGCCAACCATTCTTGGCACTACAGCTCCATACAGCTGAAGTGCTGCATTCCTGTAGAGTGGTACATTACTGCTTGAGAAAACTAAAAGATAAAACTATTAAAGCTAATAAATAATTCTTACAAGCTTAGCATCATGGTTTAGTTTAAATTAGCTATGATTTAAACATCAGAAATAAACAACAAAGCATATCAAAATAATCTGTACAGTTAAAGCATATGAAATAAAGTTCTCACATCAAAATTAAGAAAATTATTATCATTGCATATGTTCATTACTGTATTTTTTTATTCTTATCTGTAAAGATTTTATTGAAACAAGATTTTCTCTTCAGTAAATTTTGTTGTCTCATAATATGGTGTGTCGAGGATGGAAGAGAGAAGCAAATTACTGAATAGTGGCCATAAGAGGTTAGAGTGATGGTGATGGCAATGAGATTTGTATGGACAGTATCTGTAAGGGAGACACATTGGACCAAGACCCTCATAATAAAGAAGAAAACATCGAAGAGGCGACAGAAGGAAACATGCACGAACTAAAGAAGGAGGACGAAAATAATGAAGACTTGGGACACAACTAAATAAACAGCAACAATAAAAGAACATTCTATATAGAGCAACAGACACAAGCATCAGGGAAAAAGTAAAAAAAGATAAAGAAATTCATAAGTAAAAAAAAAATTAAAAACATGGATGACTCTGCCAGAATATTATGTAGGAAAGCATCCCCCAAATTGTGACATCTCAATGGCAAAAACCATAGTTTCCTTTATCATTTATTACCACACTTCAAAAACTTTGGGAAGAAATAACATTATACCAGTTCATGTAGACTTCTCTCCCAATTCATCTAACTAACCTGAGAGCCCAAGAATGACTGGTGAAGGCTGAGAGGCAGGTAGCAGTGATGGCAGGGAGGTATTGAGCCATGTGAGGGGCTAAGGGAGCATGGAGCACCAAGGACTGAAGCAGGTGTAGTGACAACACAGGTGCAGCATCTACAGTGGTGTTTACATCAACCTGCAAGAACAAGTTTAAAGGATGGCTGGCCGAGATTAAAATAATGGGTGAACAATAGAGATAATCACAAGCACTATTATACAGCATTTGGAAATTACATACTTAAAAATGCAGGTATTATAATACTGTAGTAGTGACCAGGATTTGATATTTTTAGCATGGGAACATAATTATATCACATTGTGGTTAAGAATGTGTCAGTTCAGCCTGGTGATATAAATATTACTTATTACATGAACACTGTGGGGGTCGAGTTGTATTAAGGATTTATGTTAATTTCAAACATTTGTAATAGTCTACAATAAGTTTACAGTTGTGAAACTGGAAATCTGCAAAAATAAACAGATTGGGCAATGCCAAAATACTTTAATCTGCCTTTACCCAGAACAGTACAATAACTGATTCCCACAACATATACTGCAGGCATAAAACTGTGTTCACTGTTTCAGGGATGAGTACTTAAGATTTATTGCTGTTGACTGGCATTTTCATTCCTGACATACTTTGTCCACACAGATCAACATTCACCTCTTTCTTAGCAATGGAGAGAAGTGAGCAAATAGTGTTGGAGAGAAGAGACTGTGTAGAGCGTGGGGCCGCTCCACATGCTGCCTGTACCATCATGGCTGCCCCAGCCCCACGGCGTGTAATGGAGGTGCCCTGTCCCTCTCTTAGTCCCACAAGTAGTTCCTCAACCTGTTGTAATAACACAGTGAAGGGAAATGACAGTTAGAAATGAAACCTTATCAAAGACAATACTATAGTGATCCATGGTGACTTTCCTCAGCTCCAAGCATATACTGGTACTAAAAGCTTATTAAGGTTGGGCATCTTTTCTTATCCATGGATCATTTCTTCAGGTACATACAGTTATTCACATTACAGCAAGTGATGTCTCGAACTCTGAAGTACAGTGTACTATTATTACCATAATCATCCTTATGATCCATTTCCATTTTCTCAAGGTCTGAGGGTGGTCTAAATTCAGCTACAGAGAATGAAAATCAGAAGACAGGGAAAGGGACAGACTACCCAGTGAAATAGGCCACACTCACAATCACTCCCCATTCAAGCCCATGAAATTTTCATCTCCCCCTACAAGCACAGTACTTGGTACTTGCATTCATGCCAAAGTCCCATCATCTAGCTTTGATGAAAAAAGTCATTTCATGAGTTGTGAAGTTAAAACCAGGTTGCCAGCTCTCATACACTCCTCCTAGCAAATCTCTTCCACTCTAGTCTATCATTCACAAGTTATTATGCTTCACTCATATCTAAACCTATTACTGTACAGTACAATTGTAAATAAAGAATAAGGTGGGGGTAACATGCTTACATTTATTTACACAGCACTGTTGATCACTTGGGTTCTTTACACCACTTCAAGTATCAAATGCATACTTTTTGGATTAATATCAAAGTCTGTGGGGGTGGGTGATAACTTTAGAATATTCAACACTTCATCACCTGGTCAAACACCATTTGGCCAAACTCTATCTGGGCAGTCAGTAATGCACGACAGATCTGTGAGTAAGCCGTTCTGGCAGCCTCCATGGCTCCCTTATGTCGAGTGGATGTCAGAGTCCGGACCACAACACCTCTTGTCATTCTTCTGGCAGTATCAACACTAAGGAACTCAATTAGTCTCGTCATACACCATCCTGACACAACACAACATGCCTGCAACACAATAAGACATACAGTATATATACATACAGTATAAAAATACTGCCATCCTTACAATGGGAGCCTTAAATTACTAATTAAACAGATATTCTAAATGAGCAAAGGTGCTGAGGTAATACTCCTCACAGAATGAACACATTCTTCTTCAACTATTATGCTAATAATCCCACCTGCGGATGTAAAATGCAGGACAAATACATAACTTACATTCTCACCTTCAATGTCTGCCAGCAACATGCCAGAACTAGTACATGGTCAGCTGAGAGAGCATTGTCTAATGTGTTTCCGTTCTCTACATCATCCTCGTCTTCTTCGCTGATATCAACCTGACAGCAATCAAGTTCTGTGTTGTCACCATCAACATCACATCTACCACATTCTTTGATGATTTTATCCACAGACTGACCCATCTCAGCAAAAGATGGAGCAATAGCTGAAAAAGATTTAACAGATGAAATAAACTTCTCGAGTATTTAAATTTGATCAGCATCAGCCAGAATAAAGGAATTATAGTACCGTATATTATGATACGGCAGAAGTTAATTTACAGAAGTTTAACCCCTTGGGTCAGATGTTTCCCAACTGCCAGTAAAACTGTTAATTAATATTCTAAGTAAAATGATAAAAATATACCATGATGGTATCTCTCTTTTGATCCACATCTAAGACCTGTGCAGTACAGTCAACAAGACAATAACACCTAACAGACCATTGGCTAAAAATATACGGTTCATATTCTCTTGATAATGAATTGAGAGACAAAATGCAAAAACTGACATCTCACCTGATCCATTTGGTGACGCACAGGCTAATTTAGACAGCATAAATTCAGCTATTTCAATCATCAAGTTTGTAAGCCTTACTAAAAAGCTCTGCATGGTGTTTATGTCCATCTTCCACATGCTTGGGTTCTCAGTCAAACATCGTCCAAGTGCCTGGAAAGTTGAATAAAGATGCATGTCTTTGTATCTTGTCTCAGTATTTGTTCAGTCCTATTTTCTACAGTTCACTGCAGGATATAGCAAAACAAGTTGTACTGAAATGTTTACTTTGGGTAGGGGTTATATCAAGTACTGGAACTATCTTTATGTTAGAGTGGATATGTCTATGAGAATGTGAAGAATGTCTGACCAACAGAATTCAATTCAGATACCATGATAGAGTGTTAACATGAAAGGTTTGTGCAGTAACAAGTCTCATATTCAGGCCAGTATAATGGGAGATGAGACTGTTACAAGTGCACCAACCCAATGCAATATTATTTACACATACCAAAAGTGAGCCGTGAATGGGTGCAGCCCTTGCACTCAGTAGGAGGTTATCCTTTGCTCTGCTGAACTGCTCCTCTACTTGATTAAGCATGAAGTACACCAAACTCTGGTTACCACACCTCTCCTCTGTTTTCTGAAGTCCCAAAATGTACATAAATTTGTGAATAACATTCCATCATAATGCAGATAGGCACCTCTTAACAGTTATAATACTTTACTGTTTAGCCTTACTTGATGGAGTGTCCCTGATGGAAAGGGTAAATGACTCCAAAATGTTTAGTTAAAATTTAAATACTTAAGAACATAATATGACAGAGCTGAAAACTAAATGCAAAGTTAAATAAGTCTTGGTCACTTTACTTTCTACCATTGATGAACATCCTTGCAAACAATAAACTCTTTCAATTCCCTTATGTCCAATATTCATAAATATATTGTACCAGAAATTGGAGAGTGAATCACAGTTATTCTGCATGGAAATAAGAATCAAGATGGAGTAGTTTTGTATTATTATCTACGTATCTTTTAGAATAAATCACAAAATCCACATGTAAAACTTACCTCAAACAGTGTAGAAATGTTGTAACTCTTACTATGGCATATGTAGGCTGCCACCACCAACACACTCGCTCCACTTTCAACATCACTGGCTTTGGGGGAACTTATCAGTGCCAGGCCAAGTCTACACCATTCACCCAACTCTTCTATTCTCAAATCTCCATGGGTACATCCAAGGACCTTTAGTATATTTTCAGCTTCTTCTCTTACATCACTCATATCATCCAAGCAAGAGCAGAAAAGTGCCTCAGTAGTCCAAGGCAATGCTAGGTCAATCACTGGTTCCTTGTCTTCATTATCAGAAAACTTTAAGGATAATGACAAAGCATGGGTAAAGTCACATAATGGTTTGTATCTTGATGTGACAACATACTTGGAGTTCTTATCTTTGGCATAGACAACCAAAAGTGTTTCTTTATACAGTTGCAGAGCAAGGATCCTCCTTTGATAGTTTCCATCTGGAAAAAGGTTTCTGTGGAAGTATTTGATCAGCCATAAAAGCATACTCACATTCACTTCCAATATGGAAGATTCTTCAAGAGCTTCAACAGGATCTTTAACTAATTTCCCCAAAGAATTCACAACATGCATCTTTTTCAGTTCTGCAGCAGAAGAATCACAAATTCGGACAATTAGAGCTTTATAGCATTTTAGGATTCCCTGCCTAAATGGTGCAGAGTCAATATTTGCATTTGATTCAAAGAATGATCTCAGACAATTAGCTTCCTGGGAGGAGAGGGGGTGTGATGCTTTCCTTGTGAGGCAAAGGAAGGCCAGGGCTTCCCCACGCACATTTTCATCAACATGCTTCAAAGCTGCACAAACAGTTGGTATCAAAGTGGGTGAAGTAAAGGCTTTACTGCCACAGGTATTATCACTGCTTGCCTCATTACAATATATTACTCCAGGCCAGTGTTGTCTTTCATCACCAGTGTCACTCTCTAATGAAGTACAGTTTCTATCCAATGAGTCCTTGTGCTCTGTTTCTCTATTTTCATTTTCCAAGACCTCATCCACATCAACGAGTCCATTTGATCTTACTACCCTGAGAATGGCCATCTTTGCCACCCAGCCTCCTGTGGTATTCTTGCAGCCTGAGAGGAATTCCTTGAAGGCACTGGGGTACTGACGAAGGGTTGGGGGCAGCCACAGGGATAATGCATATTGACGAGTCAGTCTGAAGTTGGTAGAGAATTGTAACCAGAATGTAATATACTCTGAACAATGACTGTTTTAATTTACAAGACAAAAGAAATTATTATAGATATTTTTAAATTCTGTCACTTCTTCTGTTTGAAACTAAATTATACGATTCTTAATACTAAAAAAAAAAAAAAAAAAAAAAAAAATCCATTATTATATACCAGTATCAGAATACTGTACTGGCTGAGCAGCGTGGAACAGTACACGTGGGGAAAAACTGTTAGTGGAAGGGGATGGTTGACTGAGTAAAGAGGGAGTGCTGTATTGGGGAGATCTGGAGTCATTTCTGCTGTGGTCTTCCCCTTGGGGGTAGTTCCCAGAGAGAGTAAAGTTTCAGAGCTGTAGATAGACAGATAATTTGATTTTATTACCAGAATAATCGTATTACTTAGTTCCATACCTATCTTTACTCTGGATGGCAGCAAGTAGTGGTGTGAGGAAGTGATCTGACCATTGGGTTAATGTAAGGTGAGCCAGGAACACCTTGTACACACTGGTACCAGCTGGGGCCAAGTGGTTCACACCAAGAGACAACACTAAGTCAGATGGCAGACATGGGTGTTGGGCCAATGTCTGGGGGTGAAATATTTAAGATAAGATTACTGGGTAGTTCAAAAATTTATACTGAAGTATATGAAACTTGTAGAAAGTACTTAAGTGCATATAGATAATGAATTCTCTAAGACCATCCATGTAAGGTATAAATTATTTTTTGTGTTATGATAACTTTTCTAAATCACATTCAGAAAATTTGAAGTTTGTTCACAGACCTCCTTGGTCCCAAAATGTGTGATGGCTAGAGCAAGAGGAGGGTAGGTGGTCTTTGAGGCCCAGGCATCAGAAGATACTAGTGCCTGGAGCATGGTTGAGGCCAGGTGCTGGGACGAGTTAGGTTTTCCATCCTCATGAAGACTCAGCAGCTCAGTCATGCAGGAGTATACCAAGTCACTGACACCTGTCAAGTGGGAATGTGAAACAGCTTCACCAAAGATATTAAAGAATCATGCACATGGTTTAAGGTGCTCAGTCTCATTGTTTCTTACAAGATGGCAGGTAACAAAAAACTCAACACAATTTACCAAGAGGATAGCTTGACACAATAATTGTAGTAAGATACTGTAGTTTCCCACAGATAAACAAAATAAAAAATCTTATATACTGCACTGAATGTACTTCTTCCACAAGAGTTCATAAAACCCTGGTCAGTTACACATGGGTCTGTCAAACCAGGCCAATCAAACTTCTACAAACTTCCACATAATCAATTGGGACAATTCATGCATTTTGAATGACTTTTCAACATTTTACAAACAGACTGCTGCGACACTAGTTTGAGTTTTAGGATATGCTAGTGATAAGTGCTTCCATACAACCATAAACTTTTGAGACGTGTTGTAGAGGCAAAATACATACCTTTGGCAGGATTCTCCCAATTTGAGTTAAGGAGGTGAAACACAGAGTTCTGATTCTCTGACATAAAGGTGAAGATTGCCTCTTGTGATGGATGTAGTGGATAAGTGGAAGTAGTCAAAGAATGGAGCTCTTCTTCATTATTATCAAGCAATTTCTTGAACATGTTTCCTAATTTTCTTATATTTTTAAGCCACATGTGTAAGATCTGTAAAGAAAAAATAGTGTTATACATACACAAGGATATAATGTCAGTATCATAAGTTATCATCAAAACTAATTATCATAATTTCTTCCTCAGCACATATACAGTATAATATTATACTATTTGCCCACTAAATTTCATGAAAATTGGTTAATATTTTTTTTGAGATATTCAGTTTACAAACAAAAACCTCTTCAACTACTGTAGGCTTATCTTGGTAGAAGTAATTAAACAGTGGTCTTTTTACTTTTACTATGATTCTTTAGGTTTCTCTAAAACTAGACAAACTAGTGGAACACAAAGTAAAGTTTTGAGTAAAGAAGCTCAAATTGCATGATTCTAAGTTCATGTAAATCCTCAAGAGTTAAGCAGATATAAGAAAGGCATAAAATTGTTCATCAAATCAAAATACAGAATAAATAATAAGAACATTGTTTCACAATATCAAAATAGAAATTTTCCGAGGGAAAGAGTCATCAATAATATCTTCCCTTTACCCACCTGGAATGCCTGGAAACAGTAGCTTTTGGCACCCTCACACAACTTTCTGAGTAAGGGATAAATCTCATAAAGAAACACTCTAGTATTTCTTTCCTGGATTTCTACCAGAGTCTCATTTTCTGCCGTCTTCACAATTTGTCCTTTACAGCCATCCAGAAATGTCTCTTCACTACCTAGGTCATCTAATCTGTCATACTGTGATGTATTGCTCTCCTCTTTATCAAAATACATCCACTCCAAGCCAGAGTTAAAAAGTCCATGAAAGAGCAAGGCTACCTGATATGATGGTTCAATGCTACTGCACCTCAAATCTGAATAATTTTCAGTTAGGCAGTGAAATTTCTGATACTCTAGGCAGCATTTTGCCAATTTTTGTTTTGTATCTAAATGTTCTGATCCTTGAGATGAATACAACTTATTTGATAAAACTAAGACATGCAAGAATTCTGTTCTTGAATCTCGTATTTTTAACCGATGTGTCAAGAGAACAAGTGCTGTGGCAGTAATTAGACCACAATCAGATGGTAACATGTCACTGGTGAGTGCTGCTAGCAGTTCACTGTGCAACTGGCGTAATACACTTTCCTGAGAAGTGCTACCATATTGCTGTGTTTGAGGAAAGATGTTTTGTAGGATGCCATATAAAACCTGCAAAATAAAACATTGTCTTACTATGTATTATTACCATAATTATTATGGTACTATTATTCCCACTTCATATTGTAATGAACCTACAAAAGTGACTTATATAAGCAGAATGCATGCCCAGCTTTGTGAGCCACTAATCCTCCTTCCTGGAGAGTAAGGATATATTGATGATCATTTTCACTTCTAGTATAGCCTATGCAAGCTTATGCAAAAAGGCAACCCTTCTCAGGACTAATAATTCCTATATTCAAATATGGAGAACTCACAGACAGATATCACTTATACATTAACAAAAAAGAATAGAAGTAAACACTCAATATAATGAACCATTTGGGTGAAGGGTCAGTCATTATAGCAAAAAGTTTGTTGGAGCTGGATTAGCTTATACCAATTCTCAGTCCCATTTTCACATCCATGCTCACACTTCTACCCTTCATGATTCTCCCCAATGATCTTATGACCTATTTACTCCACACATATGCTCTCTCTGATCTTTCTCAAACAGAAACTGGCAAAATAATAACTTGGATGGCTTACCTTGACAGCGACATGGAATGGAGACTGAGTACGATGTGCAACAAAGATGTGTTGTCTGAGCTGAGCCATACATGTCAGTAAAATGTCATCCAACAACTGATCAAGGCTTTCATATAATTCTCGACATCCATCACAAATCCGTTGTACTGAGGATAGAAAATGTCAGGAGATATAATAAATTCTATGTGGAGTTCCCAAATGGAAAGTCGCCAGTGGTATTAATAAATTCTTTGAAAAACCATAAAGACCACACTTATACCAGTATTGTCCTATACCAAACTTTAATTAAACAGTTTGTCTTCTATACATAACAAAGATGATAGAAAGTTAAGATATATATATACAGTACTCCACAGCAAAATGTACCCTGTGCAATACCGATTTTGAGTAACTTCAGTACCGTAATATATAAAGTTTAGTTATTATAATTAGTAGTTATATTACACAAAAATAAAGCTTATATCACACTATGCTTTTGAATGTTTGCATGTTTGCAGTAGCAGTACATGATAATATTAGTCAACAACACTGAACCTGTAGTCAGAGCAGGGATGGGGTCAGTTGTCAGAAAGCCTCTGAGTTTTTCCTTCACCTCAGTTATCAGTGACTGCTTTGTAGTGGGTGGAAGCTGGCAAATCTCCTGCAATATAATATAACACCCGCCAAGTTCACAACATCATACCTGGTCTCCTTCAATATTCTACACATCAAGCTCAAAACTTCTATGTACAGTTGGCAGCAAATGTCCTGTCACCTCCCTCAGCACTTTTTGAAGGATATCATAGAAGTACACATAATCGAACAAACAGATTCACCATACGGAATTACAATATCCAGGGGGTAACTTCTCTGGTATTTCAGTTTACCAGCCTGTGAAGCTTATATTTCCATACAGTACTTACTTTATATGATTTGGCAGATTTGGCAACAGGACTTTTGTCGCTATCTGTACAGTATAAGGTAATGTAAGTTTACTGTACCAAAATAATATTATAGAGATCTCCTTAAATACTTCATTATTATCCAAAGTCTTTACCATTATTTGGGTGTCTCTGATAATATACTAAAATCAAGTTATTCACTACTACGGTACTTAGCACCTTGATCCTAACTCCAGCCAAAAAATAAAGTATCTAAGAGTATTATTGTATCAAAACATACATGACACCTACCTTATTTAGCTTATGTACAGTCTTCTGATCAACTGACTTTGTAAACAAGTGGTTGATTATATGCCTTACAGGTTCCATTCTGGCTGATAAAGTTGTAACACTTCACACCTTACTTTCACACATTAAAATTTGTTATGCCATTTCTCAAGATATTTAACTCTTGACACTGTTTTGAAGACAGCATCTGTAATGAAAAAAAATGGGTAAATGTTAAAATTACCCGCAACAGTGGAAAAGTAAATATTTTCCTAATATTTTTGGATAATCCATTATTCCCTGTGGATATAAATGGGCAATAGTGCATTTTGACCATGTTTGACCTCTATGCAAGAGGCTGGATGCCCCACCCAAAGAGGGCTTAAAGGTTGAGGGCAAAAATAAAAATAATAATGATAGTTAATACTTATGTTCTAGAATTAGCCTGACTTGACCTAACCTAATTTAATCTGCTCTAGGGTTAGATCACCACTACCTAGATCAGGGATCAGAAACCCTGGTAGGTTAAAGGGATGACAGTGGCACACCAACTCTTCTGACCAGACAGTCTGGGGAACTACAACAACAACTAAATACTATTAATATTATTAATATTATATAGTATTTGATTATTTATTATCATTCCTATGTAATCATGTATAGGCCTACAGCCACAATCAAGTAACCACCAACACTTTCCTTCCATCATGCAAATAAATCAGTATCATATCAAAATATAATAATACAACACCTTATGTTAACTCAACTCCCAGAAATATTATTATCATGAGGTGCTACAAAATAATATTATAGAGATGTTCTTTATTACCAAGATATTTACTACAATGGAAGGAAGATGTCGGTGGTTATTTGACTGTGACTGTACAATACCTTAAATATGTGATAAAATATGGTATATATTGTATCATATCAGTAAATACAAAAATTAGTAAGCTGGTGGTCAAATATATCCTATCAAAACTATTCAATATTTTGCACATGTGCATTTGTGATAAAATACCATCGATTGTCTTAACACCCCCTGTTTATGACTAACTTTATGACAAATTATGTACAGTCAGCGGCAAAAGTCATGTAGCCTCACTCAGCACGTCTTTAAAGATGACATAAAGGTTAATCATTGAATAAACACATTCGTCATATAGAAATACGATATCCAGGGAGTAAATTAATAATACTTCTTTGTTTTCTTCAGTTTATGAGCCTGTGAAGCTTTAATTTCCATACTTACTTCATGACTTGGCAGATGTAGCGACAGGATATTTGCAGCCAACTATACCTAAATAGGCCGATTACACAGAAAAATTTTTTACCCATCGAGTAATATCCTCAATAGTGACTCAGTTTGGGTACACAATTTACACAAATGTCTTTTTAGAGCCTGGGTGAGTGGGCGGGCCAGATTCTCAAAATAAGCATTAAGGGAGGCATAATTATACATTTTGTACATTGGAGGGCTACTGATTCTGGTATATATCCAGTATATTGCCATATTGTAGCAGTGTTGCCCTATTTGGTTAAGTCCCAGTAGTTTACCCCGGTCAGGTCATGGTATCTTACCACGGTTAGGTCCTGGTAGTTTGCCCAGGTTAGGTCCCGGTAGTCTGTTGCAGTCTAGGTTAGGTTAGGTAAGGTCAGGCTAATTCTAAAATATGCCCTATCTTGGAAATGGGGCATTGCCAAGGAAAATAGTCTTATAATGGTATAAATTTGTGGATAAAGAGGGTAGAAACATTGTAATGTAGAACGGCAATATACTGGATAATTACCGACATATCTTGTACACAATCCTCGCCTTTATTGGTAGCCAATGTACTGTAAGTCAATGAGTGCTGGAGTTATCCTCTCACGAGATGGAAGACCATTAATTAATCTTGCAGCTCTGTTCATTTTATTTTGCAATTTTCTTAACCGATAGTCTGGCAAACCATATATAGAAAAGTTGTTTGTATTAGTGAAATATAAACACTGGTAATAGTAAAATTTTTGAAATCCAGTTGTGGCAACTTGTAAAAATATTCCAAATATAATTAGTCACAGAGAAGTTAGTAATCTCCGAAGAGAACCCCAAAACTGGCTTACATATACATACTGACACTGGATAACACACTGTTTTATGTTATAATGTACTATGTAGTTAGTTTTCTTATTTACTGTTGCCTTCCGTTTGTTTACATCAGTGATCAGTCATGGCATCCACGCCATCAACGGGGCCATAAATAATGTATCCTTGTTATTTAAACTCTCTAATTATTATATTTATTTAATATGTGTTTTCTTGAATGGAGAGAACATTAAACAAGGAAAACAGCATTTTCAAGCACTGCCTTTTCAGATAAGATAACCAATTAAACCAAATCAAACTACTTCCGAACAGCACAAACTTAAACATTATTAGAGGTTGTTTTTTCAATGCACAATCAGTGGGTAATAAGACAATGGATATTTGCGATCTAATTAACAATGATCATTTTGATATCATGGCGTTGGCAGAGACATGGTTGAGTAGTTATGACAAAGCTAAGATTCGAGAAATGACACCCGTGACGCATACTTTCTTGCATGTGCCGAGGCAAGGCAAGAGAGGTGGTGGAGTGGGACTATTTGTATCTAATATTTTCAAGAAAGTAAAATTAGATAAGGTGGAGTCATGGATTAGTTTCGAGCATATGCAGGTCAGTTGTGAGATGGGTGGGCGGAAATTTGTTTTCATAGTGGTGTATAGGCCACCAAGTGCTAACGCTGTTACATTTCTTGCTGAGTTTAGACTATATCTTGAGACGGTGGATTCAGTAAGCAGAAATGTATTCATATTGGGTGACTTCAATCTGTGGGTGGATGATACTGATAACCATCATGCTGTTGAATTCATAGAGATGATGAATGGTTTTGACTTTGTAAATAAAGTGACTATAAGGCTACGTCCAGTACGGGACATATGCTGGATCTGGTTTTTTGTGATGCACGGCACGATCTCCTACAAAATGTTGATGTGGATGAAGTATGTAGCATATCTCCAATTCACAAGTTAGTTCGATTTGAAATTCCCTTTGAGAAAGAGAGGGCGCAAAGAAAATGGATCAGTTTCAGAGTTAACAAATATTTCGATCCCGAGACACTTATTGACAGTGCGATACGAAGTTTGGAAACAGAGATGCAAAATAGCTGTGAACATGATATGACGGAGGCGGGAAAGTGTGTGCGATGTGTATCGATTTTGTATAATCGTGTTTTTAAAGAGGAATATGAGGCAATGTGTCCTGTAATCACAAAAGAAATAATTGAGAAAGATCATGCACCATGGTTTAATGGTGAGATATCACGAGCTAAGGCAAAGAAGAAGAAAAAAGAAAGAGCTTGGCGTAGACTACGCACTGATATTGCTAGAAGAGATTATCAACACACAAAGAGAGAAGAAAACAGACTCATAGTACGGAGAAAGAGGCAATATTACTCTAGTAAAGTCAAGGAGGCCAGCCAGGTCAGATATGAATAAACTATATCTCATACTCAATAATTTAACTGGTAATAAAAAGAAGCCAAGGTTGCCTGAAGGATATCCTGATGAAGTACTTGCAAACAAATTCTTAGAATTTTTTGACAATAAAATAGCAACTATAGTAGAAAGCTTTCCAGGAAGTGGTTTGAATGTGATGCATAGACATACTCAAATGTCTGAGAGCAAATTACTTTGCTTTCAAAACATCGGTATGGCCAAGATGAAAGAAATTGTACAACGAGTGAAATTAACTCATTGCGATAATGATCCGTTACCTGTATCGGATGTTATAACGAGTAAAAATGTAGACGAAATCTTTAATGTGTTCCTGCAAATTATCAACCTCAGTTTTGATAACAATGTTTTTCCGGAGAGTGAGAAATTGGCTATTATCAAGCCTATTGTAAAAGGTAACCTTGATCCTCAGAGTCTAAGTTCGTATAGACCAGTATCAAATCTGACCTTTTTATCGAAAGTGATTGAAAATGTGATTTTAGATCAGTTATGGCATCACTTGAATAAGGTGAAGGCTATACCTGATAGTCAGTCTGCATATAGGCAGCTATACTCAACTGAGACTGTACTATGTACTGTAGTAAATGACCTAATTGTGTTAATGGATGAAGGAAAGTGTAGTGTTCTTATTATGCTTGACTTGAGTGCTGCATTTGACACAGTAGTGCATAGTATACTCCTAGATGATTTAAAGTCTATAGGTGTTGAGGGGAATGCACTGGTCTATCTGGAAAGTTATTTAAAAGATAGAACATATTGTGTACAGGTTGGGAAATCCTTTTCAAGAAATAAACCCCTGCGAAGAGAAGTCCCTCAGGGGAGTGTATTGGGTCCTATTCTCTTCTGTATCTACACTATCAAACTATCACATATACTAGAGAAATATGGTGCGAACTTCAAACTATTTGCTGATGATACACAGTTTTATATATCTATAAATAATGTGGTGGATGCAGAGGTGAATTTGAGTGTTATTATGTCCGATATTAAGGATTGGATGGATTTGAAACAACTCAAGTTAAATCCAAGTAAAACTGAGTGTTTGATCGTTGGAAAGAAGACCAATCTTAGAAGATTGGACATCTCAAGCTTACGAGTGCATGGTAGTACGCTGAATGTAAGAAACAAAGTGAAAGACTTAGGAGTGCTGCTAGACGAAAATCTCTCTTTCGAAGCTCAAATTAATCAAGTGGTGAAAGTTTCTGGTTATCACCTGAAGAACATTGCTTTTGTTAGAAAATATTTAGATCAGGATACCGTGAAGATGCTTCTTCATAACTATGTCATAAGCAGACTGGATTACTGCAATTCCCTATATTATGGTTTGCCAGACTATCGGTTAAGAAAATTGCAAAACGTAATGAACAGAGCAGCAAGATTAATTAAAGGTCTTCCATCTCGTGAGAGGATAACCCCAGCACTCATTGACTTACATTGGTTACCAATAAAGGCGAGGATTGTGTACAAGATATGTCTTCTAACATTCCGAGCATTAAAATTTGGAAAACCGGAATACTTGATGAATCTTTTAAGAGGTTTTCAAGTAAATACCTCAATGGAACTCAGGCATAGTGATGAGCAATACAGGTTAAATGAGCCAAGGAGTATTCTGACAATGGGTTTCAGAGCGTTTGAAAGGTGTGCACCAAGGCTCTTTAATGGATTGCCATTAGATGTCCGGAACAGTGAAAATTGCACCATTTTTAAGAAAAGACTGAAAACACATCTGTTCGCTGAATGTTACGACACGGATGATATGAGTATTACAAGTGATTATAGTGTTTAGTAATATTGAGAGAGGCCCTGCGGAGCACCATCTGCTGGTGGAGCGGGGCATAGAATATCCAACAACAAGACAACAAGACAAGACGAAGTCGAACATGGTCATCCAGCAGGAACCATGCTACTGCTACCTGTTGCTTAGCAACCAACATGAAGCTGGTTACACAAAAAACTGACAAATGCCCAAGAACAGCTGAATGTTGACAGAACTTCGGCCGATTTCGAGAGCGAAGCGAGTCTTCTAAATTTTCAGACAATTTTCTTGCCCCTGATTGAGTATCCTAACATAGGGCAGCCACTCCGTCCTATCTGACTTAGGAGGGAGTCCTAAGATAGGAACAAGTTAGGACATCCTATTTCATGCCCTAAGTTGGTATACTCAAATTTTTTAGGGCGTCCTATACTGTTACTAAGTAGTTGGGGAGTCCTAAATCAAGGATAATAGACTGTCCTAAATCTTCCCGGGTGCCCTATGTCGTTCAGCCAATCAGGGTGGCGTCTTTCGTTGTATCAATATAATATTTTAGCACACTATCTTTCACACCCAGACCTAATTTATGGCTGACATACCATATTACTATATGTGTTATGTTAGGAGTTTACTGAGTGATATTAAGCCTAATCCAGTCATCATATCTAAGGCGTTATAGAGAATGGGACGAATGTGGGGTACTCCATGGGGGTACTCGTGTAACCCCTCCACCAACACCACCAACACCCCCCACACCACTCCTTCCTTCCCTACCCCAATATCACATTATCCCCCTCCCCGTTTCACTCTTCACCCCTCTATATATACACCATCCCCCTTCCATCTTTGATTTTTTTTTTCTTATTTTAATTACGTACATGAATAATAGTTACATATGACAGTATGTATATACGTATCGTTCATTAGTAATATTGTTTAATACAGTTACTGTTATGTGTGGACATGAAAACAAGGGTGGGTCAAACGACCATTAAAGCAATCGCTAATCCCGTTGTTAATGGCCGTATAGCCGGATAATAACCCACGTGTCTAAGGCCACCAGAAGGATGAAATCAATTTTGGTTTTGGCCAACCAAATAAAATCATTCATGGTTGCTTCATGTGTTCTTTACCTTTTTAAATAAGCAATTTATGCCTTAATTGAATATCCACAGTCTCCCGTATCCCCTCCCCCTCTCTGAGGTATGAGGTACACGAGTGATGAGGGAGGCGAGGAACTAGGGGGAGAAGAGGAGGGATAACGAGGGCGAGAAGGGAAAGAAGTAGTTGTGTGGTTAGGAATGGTTTGAGGGTGGAGGGGCACACTTTCCTTGGAATGCGTCAATATGACTGGTCAGCTTTGTGTTATTTTTCACTAGTAAACTCCTAACATAACACATGTAGTAATATGGTATGTCAGCCATAAATTAGGTCCGGATGTTAAAGGTAGTGTGCTGAAATATTATACTTATACAACGATTCATTTAGGAGATATTTGCGAAAAACAGCGTCTGTCCGGCGCTGAAACGAATAGTAAAATAAATGAAATGTGCTAGACATAACCACTACCCTCTGCTTGTATACATATTATATAGAGGTATACTACCAAATTTAACCAAATGACTGCCGAGCACACCGTGACGTCACATGAAAACTCCTTATTGTCTCTTCCAGTGTAAAAATATTAAATAATTGAAATGCTTAACACTTTCCCCAGATTTGCACCTGTGTGTATGATAATGTATAGATTATGTGTGTGTGTGTGTGTGTGTGTGTAATTCATTTATTTTTAGCCGTATGTGTGTCTGCACACTGAGTGTGTAACCTACGCACATACCATTAAGTTGCTTATATGTATGTAATTTTTATATCGGTTTCATTTGTAGTATAATTTATTTTCAGTAATTAACATGAATTGAACTATTAGTCATGATCACACTCGATGTCATTAATTATTTTAGTCTTTGGCTGCACTAAAACATTGATAATATGATGAATAATATACTGCCAAATTATGTGTGGCCTCTTTTCAGTGAAGGGTAATTGTCATTGTTTGGTGGTGAGGACTAAAACGACACGTGTATCTATGGATTGGATGACTTTACTATGAAACTATGACAGTGTGGTTGGGGAGCATCCAAACAAACTATGGTAATAATGGAACTACCTGACAGATTTAGTACGTTGTTGGATATAAGTAAAACTGACAAATGTGTTTGGTGTGGGAGGATCATAACGAACCCAAAGACAAGTGTGGTTGGTTGGGGAGGATCATAACGAACCCAAAGACAAGTGTGGTTGGTTGGGGAGGATCATAACGAACCCAAAGACAAGTGAGGTTGGTTGGGGAGGATCATAACGAACCCAAAGACAAGTGTGGTTGGTTGGGAAGGATCATAAGCCACTGTGGAACTAGCCCTATAATACGCGTGACAATTTAAACTGCCGGTTCAAATTTCCTGATAATTACCAAAACAAACAATGAATCGTATGCCAGAAATGATTATATCCATGGTATTGACGATGGTGTGGTAATAGTACGATGATGACTATATAGGTAAACAACAGCTACAGTCATCCATCGTACCAGTACCATACCGTCGTAAATACCATGAAGTAATGTTCTTGATTACGGTCCACTAAATCGAAGCGCATAAAAAAAAAAAAAAGAGAAAGCGTACATAATTTGACCAATCCCAGGCCACCATAATCTGTAAGGACACTTCCTTGTGGTGTTGTGGTAAATTCAGGTAAAATTTAATGTCAGTTGCCCTGTAACCTTTGCGTGGAGAGGGTCATATCGCTCGTTCGTGATTTTATTTAAAGAAACTGTGCTGTTATTACAACTATTTATATATAACGTTATTGTACTCTATACCAACATACAGTGCGTGTGCCCAATATACTCCAAATGATAAATACGGTAAATATTGAAAGAATTACTGTTATTGCGTACGGTATTTCTACCTTCATTACCGACTTCTTTAGACCATTCTAAGACTATTTTCTACCTTCATTACCCACTGATTTAGACCATTCTAAGACTATTTTCTACCTTCATTACCCACTGATTTAGACCATTCTAAGACTATTTTCTACCTTCATTACCCACTTATTTAGACCATTCTAAGACTATTTTCTACCTTCATTATCCACTTCTTTAGACCATTCTAAGACTATTTTCTTCTATAGCATTTCCTCCGCAAATGCCCCATTCCCATATTCAAATGGGGCATTTTGAAATTTGCCTGACCTTACCTGACCTTACCTAGACCGCGTCAGACTACCGGGACCTACAATACAGGTTAAATGAGCCGAGGAGTAATCTGACAATGGGTTTCAGAGCGTTTGAAAGGTGTGCACCAAGGCTCTTTAATGGATTGCCATTACATGTCCGGAGTAGTGAAAATTGCACGATTTTTAAGAAAAGACTGAAAACACATCTGTTGGCTGAGTGTTGCGATACAGATTTTAGGAGTATTACAAATTATTATAGTATTACAACATGAATGATATGAGTATTACAAGTGATTATAGTGTTACAACATGAATGATATGAGTATTACAAGTGATTATAGTGTTTAATAATATTGAGAGAGCACCATCTGCCGGTGGAGCGGGGCATAGAATATCCAACAACAAGTAACAAGATAACAGCTGCACGGTAAGTACTGAATTATTATCATGTAACTTTTAGTCGGGGATACCATAGAATACATCCGGAAGAAGGCCTTTTACCAGCAGGCCTGTGACTCCGGCTCCTCATCTTGACTGTCAATTCGTTGCCAACTCGTTAGAACAGAGCCGACTTAATTGTAGGTTTTATTGTAGTTGTGCTTTATATTGAAATATTTATTTTTGACTTTTCCATTCCTTGTCCAGATTAATCTCAAACTTCCTTACACTTTCTGAATATATGACATAATCTGGAAGGCTGTTCCATATATTTACAATTCTATAGCTGAATGAATATTTCCTTATGTTTAATCTTGGTCGTACTTTCTGATCTTCTTACTATTATGTCCCCTTGTTCTAGTTTCCTCTGCTCTCTGAAATATATTGCCGCATACTTTCCTATTATATATTTCATTTATAATATTATTGATATATTGACATTTTTATTATTATAATGCTTTAATTATGTCTCCCCTATTTCTTCTGAATGTCAATGAAGGAAGATCTAATTTCTTCAATCTTTCTTCATAATTCAACCCCTGTAAGGAAGGAATCATTCTCGTTGCTCTCCTCTGCACATTTTCAACTGCATTATATTATGTCTTTTTGTTTATACGGGTGCTAAATGAGGTCTCACCATGGCAATATACAATGTTTTGAATAGTCTCTAAGTTTATAAATGTCCTTCTTATTAACCCAGACATCCTATTTGACCTATTAATTTTTTCTGCTAAATGTCTTCTGAAATTAAGTTCACAATCTATCAACAATCCTAAATCCTTCTCAGTCTACCTGCTTCATTCCTCCATGCATTTCGTAATTAAAGACCTCTATTTGTAGTTTTCCAATTCTCATCCATATGCATTTTTTTGTTCAGGCGTTATTTTTTTTTTAAGCGTTATTTTTTTTTCAGGCGTTATTTTTTTTTCAGGCGTTATTTTTTTTTCAGGCGTTATTTTTTTTTCAGGCGTTATTTTTTTTTCAGGCGTTATTTTTTTTTCAGGCGTTATTTTTTTTTCAGGCGTTATTTTTTTTTCAGGCGTTATTTTTTTTTCAGGCGTTATTTTTTTTTCAGGCGTTATTTTTTTTTCAGGCGTTATTTTTTTTTCAGGCGTTATTTTTTTTTCAGGCGTTATTTTTTTTTCAGGCGTTATTTTTTTTTCAGGCGTTATTTTTTTTTCAGGCGTTATTTTTTTTTCAGGCGTTATTTTTTTTTCAGGCTTTATTTTTTTTTCAGGCTTTTTTTTTTTCAGGCTTTTTTTTGTTTTCAGGAGTTTTTTTTTTTCAGGAGTTTTTTTTTTCAGGAGTTTTTTTTTTCAGGAGTTTTTTTTTTCAGGAGTTTTTTTTTTTCAGGAGTTTTTTTTTTTCAGGAGTTTTTTTTTTTCAGGAGTTTTTTTTTTTCAGGAGTTTTTTTTTTTCAGGAGTTTTTTTTTTCAGGAGTTTTTTTTTCAGGAGTTTTTTTTTCAGGAGTTTTTTTTTCAGGAGTTTTTTTTTCAGGAGTTTTTTTTTCAGGAGTTTTTTTTCAGGAGTTTTTTTTTCAGGAGTTTTTTTTTCAGGAGTTTTTTTTTCAGGAGTTTTTTTTTCCAGGAGTTTTTTTTTCCAGGAGTTTTTTTTTCCAGGAGTTTTTTTTTCCAGGAGTTTTTTTTTCCAGGAGTTTTTTTTTCCAGGAGTTTTTTTTTCCAGGAGTTTTTTTTTCCAGGAGTTTTTTTTTCCAGGAGTTTTATTTTTCAGGAGTTTTATTTTTCAGGAGTTTTATTTTTCAGGAGTTTTATTTTTCAGGAGTTTTATTTTTCAGGAGTTTTATTTTTCAGGAGTTTTATTTTTCAGGAGTTTTATTTTTCAGGAGTTTTATTTTTCAGGAGTTTTATTTTTCAGGAGTTTTATTTTTCAGGAGTTTTATTTTTCAGGAGTTTTATTTTTCAGGAGTTTTATTTTTCAGGAGTTTTATTTTTCAGGAGTTTTATTTTTCAGGAGTTTTATTTTTCAGGAGTTTTATTTTTCAGGAGTTTTATTTTTCAGGAGTTTTATTTTTCAGGAGTTTTATTTTTCAGGAGTTTTATTTTTCAGGAGTTTTATTTTTCAGGAGTTTTATTTTTCAGGAGTTTTATTTTTCAGGAGTTTTATTTTTCAGGAGTTTTATTTTTCAGGAGTTTTATTTTTCAGGAGTTTTATTTTTCAGGAGTTTTATTTTTCAGGAGTTTTATTTTTCAGGAGTTTTATTTTTCAGGAGTTTTATTTTTCAGGAGTTTTATTTTTCAGGAGTTTTATTTTTCAGGAGTTTTATTTTTCAGGAGTTTTATTTTTCAGGAGTTTTATTTTTCAGGAGTTTTATTTTTCAGGAGTTTTATTTTTCAGGAGTTTTATTTTTCAGGAGTTTTATTTTTCAGGAGTTTTATTTTTCAGGAGTTTTATTTTTCAGGAGTTTTATTTTTCAGGAGTTTTATTTTTCAGGAGTTTTATTTTTCAGGAGTTTTATTTTTCAGGAGTTTTATTTTTCAGGAGTTTTATTTTTCAGGAGTTTTATTTTTCAGGAGTTTTATTTTTCAGGAGTTTTATTTTTCAGGAGTTTTATTTTTCAGGAGTTTTATTTTTCAGGAGTTTTATTTTTCAGGAGTTTTATTTTTCAGGAGTTTTATTTTTCAGGAGTTTTATTTTTCAGGAGTTTTATTTTTCAGGAGTTTTATTTTTCAGGAGTTTTATTTTTCAGGAGTTTTATTTTTCAGGAGTTTTATTTTTCAGGAGTTTTATTTTTCAGGAGTTTTATTTTTCAGGAGTTTTATTTTTCAGGAGTTTTATTTTTCAGGAGTTTTATTTTTCAGGAGTTTTATTTTTCAGGAGTTTTATTTTTCAGGAGTTTTATTTTTCAGGAGTTTTATTTTTCAGGAGTTTTATTTTTCAGGAGTTTTATTTTTCAGGAGTTTTATTTTTCAGGAGTTTTATTTTTCAGGAGTTTTATTTTTCAGGAGTTTTATTTTTCAGGAGTTTTATTTTTCAGGAGTTTTATTTTTCAGGAGTTTTATTTTTCAGGAGTTTTATTTTTCAGGAGTTTTATTTTTCAGGAGTTTTATTTTTCAGGAGTTTTATTTTTCAGGAGTTTTATTTTTCAGGAGTTTTATTTTTCAGGAGTTTTATTTTTCAGGAGTTTTATTTTTCAGGAGTTTTATTTTTCAGGAGTTTTATTTTTCAGGAGTTTTATTTTTCAGGAGTTTTATTTTTCAGGAGTTTTATTTTTCAGGAGTTTTATTTTTCAGGAGTTTTATTTTTCAGGAGTTTTATTTTTCAGGAGTTTTATTTTTCAGGAGTTTTATTTTTCAGGAGTTTTATTTTTCAGGAGTTTTATTTTTCAGGAGTTTTATTTTTCAGGAGTTTTATTTTTCAGGAGTTTTATTTTTCAGGAGTTTTATTTTTCAGGAGTTTTATTTTTCAGGAGTTTTATTTTTCAGGAGTTTTATTTTTCAGGAGTTTTATTTTTCAGGAGTTTTATTTTTCAGGAGTTTTATTTTTCAGGAGTTTTATTTTTCAGGAGTTTTATTTTTCAGGAGTTTTATTTTTCAGGAGTTTTATTTTTCAGGAGTTTTATTTTTCAGGAGTTTTATTTTTCAGGAGTTTTATTTTTCAGGAGTTTTATTTTTCAGGAGTTTTATTTTTCAGGAGTTTTATTTTTCAGGAGTTTTATTTTTCAGGCGTTTTATTTTTCAGGCGTTTTATTTTTCAGGCGTTTTATTTTTCAGGCGTTTTATTTTTCAGGCGTTTTATTTTTCAGGCGTTTTATTTTTCAGGCGTTTTATTTTTCAGGCGTTTTATTTTTCAGGCGTTTTATTTTTCAGGCGTTTTATTTTTCAGGCGTTTTATTTTTCAGGCGTTTTATTTTTCAGGCGTTTTATTTTTCAGGCGTTTTATTTTTCAGGCGTTTTATTTTTCAGGCGTTTTATTTTTCAGGCGTTTTATTTTTCAGGCGTTTTATTTTTCAGGCGTTTTATTTTTCAGGCGTTTTATTTTTCAGGCGTTTTATTTTTCAGGCGTTTTATTTTTCAGGCGTTTTATTTTTCAGGCGTTTTATTTTTCAGGCGTTTTATTTTTCAGGCGTTTTATTTTTCAGGCGTTTTATTTTTCAGGCGTTTTATTTTTCAGGCGTTTTATTTTTCAGGCGTTTTATTTTTCAGGCGTTTTATTTTTCAGGCGTTTTATTTTTCAGGCGTTTTATTTTTCAGGCGTTTTATTTTTCAGGCGTTTTATTTTTCAGGAGTTTTATTTTTCAGGAGTTTTATTTTTCAGGAGTTTTATTTTTCAGGAGTTTTATTTTTCAGGAGTTTTATTTTTCAGGAGTTTTATTTTTCAGGAGTTTTATTTTTCAGGAGTTTTATTTTTCAGGAGTTTTATTTTTCAGGAGTTTTATTTTTCAGGAGTTTTATTTTTCAGGAGTTTTATTTTTCAGGAGTTTTATTTTTCAGGAGTTTTATTTTTCAGGAGTTTTATTTTTCAGGAGTTTTATTTTTCAGGAGTTTTATTTTTCAGGAGTTTTATTTTTCAGGAGTTTTATTTTTCAGGAGTTTTATTTTTCAGGAGTTTTATTTTTCAGGAGTTTTATTTTTCAGGAGTTTTATTTTTCAGGAGTTTTATTTTTCAGGAGTTTTATTTTTCAGGAGTTTTATTTTTCAGGAGTTTTATTTTTCAGGAGTTTTATTTTTCAGGAGTTTTATTTTTCAGGAGTTTTATTTTTCAGGAGTTTTATTTTTCAGGAGTTTTATTTTTCAGGAGTTTTATTTTTCAGGAGTTTTATTTTTCAGGAGTTTTATTTTTCAGGAGTTTTATTTTTCAGGAGTTTTATTTTTCAGGAGTTTTATTTTTCAGGAGTTTTATTTTTCAGGAGTTTTATTTTTCAGGAGTTTTATTTTTCAGGAGTTTTATTTTTCAGGAGTTTTATTTTTCAGGAGTTTTATTTTTCAGGAGTTTTATTTTTCAGGAGTTTTATTTTTCAGGAGTTTTATTTTTCAGGAGTTTTATTTTTCAGGAGTTTTATTTTTCAGGAGTTTTATTTTTCAGGAGTTTTATTTTTCAGGAGTTTTATTTTTCAGGAGTTTTATTTTTCAGGAGTTTTATTTTTCAGGAGTTTTATTTTTCAGGAGTTTTATTTTTCAGGAGTTTTATTTTTCAGGAGTTTTATTTTTCAGGAGTTTTATTTTTCAGGAGTTTTATTTTTCAGGAGTTTTATTTTTCAGGAGTTTTATTTTTCAGGAGTTTTATTTTTCAGGAGTTTTATTTTTCAGGAGTTTTATTTTTCAGGAGTTTTATTTTTCAGGAGTTTTATTTTTCAGGAGTTTTATTTTTCAGGAGTTTTATTTTTCAGGAGTTTTATTTTTCAGGAGTTTTATTTTTCAGGAGTTTTATTTTTCAGGAGTTTTATTTTTCAGGAGTTTTATTTTTCAGGAGTTTTATTTTTCAGGAGTTTTATTTTTCAGGAGTTTTATTTTTCAGGAGTTTTATTTTTCAGGAGTTTTATTTTTCAGGAGTTTTATTTTTCAGGAGTTTTATTTTTCAGGAGTTTTATTTTTCAGGAGTTTTATTTTTCAGGAGTTTTATTTTTCAGGAGTTTTATTTTTCAGGAGTTTTATTTTTCAGGAGTTTTATTTTTCAGGAGTTTTATTTTTCAGGAGTTTTATTTTTCAGGAGTTTTATTTTTCAGGAGTTTTATTTTTCAGGAGTTTTATTTTTCAGGAGTTTTATTTTTCAGGAGTTTTATTTTTCAGGAGTTTTATTTTTCAGGAGTTTTATTTTTCAGGAGTTTTATTTTTCAGGAGTTTTATTTTTCAGGAGTTTTATTTTTCAGGAGTTTTATTTTTCAGGAGTTTTATTTTTCAGGAGTTTTATTTTTCAGGAGTTTTATTTTTCAGGAGTTTTATTTTTCAGGAGTTTTATTTTTCAGGAGTTTTATTTTTCAGGAGTTTTATTTTTCAGGAGTTTTATTTTTCAGGAGTTTTATTTTTCAGGAGTTTTATTTTTCAGGAGTTTTATTTTTCAGGAGTTTTATTTTTCAGGAGTTTTATTTTTCAGGAGTTTTATTTTTCAGGAGTTTTATTTTTCAGGAGTTTTATTTTTCAGGAGTTTTATTTTTCAGGAGTTTTATTTTTCAGGAGTTTTATTTTTCAGGAGTTTTATTTTTCAGGAGTTTTATTTTTCAGGAGTTTTATTTTTCAGGAGTTTTATTTTTCAGGAGTTTTATTTTTCAGGAGTTTTATTTTTCAGGAGTTTTATTTTTCAGGAGTTTTATTTTTCAGGAGTTTTATTTTTCAGGAGTTTTATTTTTCAGGAGTTTTATTTTTCAGGCGTTTTATTTTTCAGGCGTTTTATTTTTCAGGCGTTTTATTTTTCAGGCGTTTTATTTTTCAGGCGTTTTATTTTTCAGGCGTTTTATTTTTCAGGCGTTTTATTTTTCAGGCGTTTTATTTTTCAGGCGTTTTCTTTTTCAGGCGTTTTCTTTTTCAGGCGTTTTCTTTTTCAGGCGTTTTCTTTTTCAGGCGTTTTCTTTTTCAGGCGTTTTCTTTTTCAGGCGTTTTCTTTTTCAGGCGTTTTCTTTTTCAGGCGTTTTCTTTTTCAGGCGTTTTCTTTTTCAGGCGTTTTCTTTTTCAGGCGTTTTCTTTTTCAGGCGTTTTCTTTTTCAGGCGTTTTCTTTTTCAGGCGTTTTCTTTTTCAGGCGTTTTCTTTTTCAGGCGTTTTCTTTTTCAGGCGTTAATTTCTTTTCAGGCGTTAATTTCTTTTCAGGCGTTAATTTCTTTTCAGGCGTTAATTTCTTTTCAGGCGTTAATTTCTTTTCAGGCGTTAATTTCTTTTCAGGCGTTAATTTCTTTTCAGGCGTTAATTTCTTTTCAGGCGTTAATTTCTTTTCAGGCGTTAATTTCTTTTCAGGCGTTAATTTCTTTTCAGGCGTTAATTTCTTTTCAGGCGTTAATTTCTTTTCAGGCGTTAATTTCTTTTCAGGCGTTAATTTCTTTTCAGGCGTTAATTTCTTTTCAGGCGTTAATTTCTTTTTCAGGCGTTAATTTCTTTTTCAGGCGTTAATTTCTTTTTCAGGCGTTAATTTCTTTTTCAGGCGTTAATTTCTTTTTCAGGCGTTAATTTCTTTTTCAGGCGTTATTTCTTTTTCAGGCGTTATTTCTTTTTCAGGCGTTATTTCTTTTTCAGGCGTTATTTTTTTTTCAGGCGTTATTTTTTTTTCAGGCGTTATTTTTTTTTCAGGCGTTATTTTTTTTTCAGGCGTTATTTTGTTCATGCTTTTTTTTAAGGCTTTTTTTTAAGGCTTTTTTTTAAGGCTTTTTTTTAAGGCTTTTTTTTCAGGCTTTTTTTTTTTTTTTAGGCGTTTTTTTCAGTTTTTTTTTTTCAGCCGTTTATTATTTTCAGGCGTTATTTTTTTCAGGCGTTTTTTTTCAGGGGTTATTTTTTTTCAGGCGCTATTTTTTTTCAGGCGTGATGTTTTTCAGGCGTTATTTTTTTCAGGCGTTATTTTTTTTCAGGCTTTATTTTTTTTCAGGCGTTATTTTTTTTCAGGCGTTATTTTTTTTAGGCGTTATTTTTTTTTCAGGGGTTAATTTTTTTTCCCGGCGTTAAATTTTTTTTCAGGCGTTTATGTTTTTTCAGGCGTTTAATTTTTTTCAGGCTGTTATTTTTTTTCAGGCGTTTATTTCAGTTTTTTTTATTATTTATTTATTTTTTTCAGGCTTTTTTTATTTATTTATTTTTTTCAGTTTTTATTTTATTATTTTTATTTTTTTCAGGCCTTTTTTTATTTATTGATTTTTTCAGGCTTTTTTTCTTGATATTTTTAGTTTTTTTTTTATCTATTGATTTTTTCAGTCTTTTTTTCAGTTTTTTATTTATATAATTATTTATTTCAGGTGCTTTTTATATTTATATCTTTATTTCAGATGCTTTATTTATTTATTTATTTATTTCAGGTGTTTTTTAATTTTTTTATTTATCTCCGGTGTTTTTTTATGTTTTTTATTTCAGGTGTTTTATTTATTTATTTATTTCGGGTGTTATTTTTATTTATTTATTTATTTCAGGTGTTTTTCTTTATTTTTTTTCAGTTGTTTTTTATTAGGTGTTTTTTTTATCTATTTATTTATTTTCAGGCTTTTTGTATTTATTTATTTTTTTCTGACGTTTTTTTTAGACTTTTTTTTATTTAATTATTTATTTTTTAGGCCTTTTTTTTATTTTTATCAGGCTTTTTTTTCAGGCTTTTTTATTTATTTATTTTATTTTCAGGCTTTTTTTATTTTTATTTTTATCAGGCTTATTTTTGTTTATTTTTTTTCAGGCTATTTTTATTTATTTATTTTTTTCATGCGTTTTTTTATTTTATTTTTTTTCAGGCGTTTTATTTAGGCGTTATTTTATTTATTTATTTTTTTCAGACGTTTGTTTTAGGAGTTTATTTTTTTCTGGCGGTTATTTTTTTCAGGCGGTTATTTTTTTCAGGCGTTATTTTTGTTTTCAGGCGTTATTTTTGTTTTCAGGCGTTATTTTTTTTTCAGGCGTTATTTTTTTTTTCAGGCGTTATTTTTTTTTCAGGCGTTATTTTTTTCAGGCTTTTTTTTATTTATTTAAGCTTTTTTTCAGTTTTATTTTTTGTTTATTTATTTTTTTCACGTGTTTTGTTTTCAGGTGTTTTTTATATTTATATAGTTTTAGGTGTTTTCTTATTTATTTATTTTTTAGGTGTTTATTTATTTATTTATTTTTTAGGAGTTTATTTATTTATTTATTTTTTAGGTGTATATTTATTTATTTATTTATTTCAGGTGCTTTCTTTTTATTTCAGGTCTTTTTATATATTTCAGGTGTTTTTTTATTTATTTTTATTTCTGGTGTTTTTCTTATTTATTTATTTATTTCAGTTTTTTTTTCAGTTTTTTATTTATTTATTTATTTATTTCAGTTTTTTTTTATTTATTTATTAATTTCAGGTGTTTTTCTATTTTTTTTTTCAGGCTCTTTTATTTATTTATTTCAGTTTTTGTTCAGGCGTTTTTTATTTTTATATTTTTTTTTCGGGCGTTTTTTTCAGGCTTTTTTCAGGCGTTTATTTTTTTCAGGCGTTATTTTTTTCATGCGTTATTTTTTTCAGGCGTTATATTTTTTTTTCAGGCGTTATTTTTTTTCAGGTATTATTATTATTATTATTATTATTATTATTATTATTATTTATGTATTTATTTATTATTTGGTTGACGACCACAGTCATTGGCGGGGAGGGGCCAATGAACTGTGATGGTGAAAGACAGTCCATTCACCACACAGTTCCCTGTGGATGGAGGTCGTTTTTTTTTTTTTTTTTTTTTTTTTTTTTCAGGTGGCATTTTTTATAGGTGTTATTTTTTTTCATTTATTATTTTTTCCAGATGCTATTTTCTTTCAGGCATATTTTTTTTCAGGTGTAATTTTTATCAGGTATAATTTTGTTCCAGTTGGATTTCTTTTCAGGTGTAATGTTTTTTTGGTGTAACAGGTATTTTTTTTTTAGGTTGTACTTTTTTTATGTGTAATTTTTTCCAGATGTATTTATTTATGTGTCATTTTTTTCTACGTGTAATTATTTTCTAGGTGTCATTTTTTCAGGTGTCAATTATTTTAAGGTGTTAATTATTTTCAGGCATAATTTCTTTTCATGTGTTATTTCATTTCGTGTTATTTCTTTTCAGGTGTAATTTCTTTTCAGGTGTTATTTCTTTTATTATTATTATTATCATTATTATTATATTATTTTATTTATGTATTTATTAATATTTTGGTTGACAACCACAGTCATTGGCGGAGAGGGGCCAATGAACTGTGATGGTGAAAGACAGTCCATGCAATTTTGCCACACAGTTCCCTGTGGATGGAGGTAATTTTTTTTTTTTTTTTTTTTTTTTTTTTTTTAGGTGTTGTGTTTTTAGGTGGTATTTTTTCAGGTGGTATTTTCTTCAGGTGTACTTTTCTTTTAGGTGTTATTTTTTCAGGTGTAATTTTTTTCTAGGTATAATTTTCTTTCAGGTTTAATTTTTTTCAGGTGTTATTTTTTTCAGGTGATATTTTTTTCCCCCTCTATCCTTCCTACCATACTCCCATTTCGCCCTGACCCTATTCCTCGCCAACACTGCATAGTGGTCAGAGCACTGGAACATTCCTCTCACCACTCTAGCATCAATCACATCTTTCCTTATCCTTTCATCCACAGCTATGTAATCAGTCAAACTAATCTGCTCTCCCCTTTCATCCCTCCTCTTCCATGTGCACCTGTGGATCAGTCTGTGCTCGAAGCAGAGGTGTTGGCGAGGAACAACCCCGCCTCGGCACACACATCCACCAGGCATTCACCATTTTCATTTATACCATTCACACCCCACTTGCCAACCACACCTACTACTTTCTTATTCCCTACCTTCCCATTCATATCTCCCACAAGCACTATTCTCCTCCCACTCTCAAAACTTATCAGACATTCATTCACTTCATCCTAAAACTCTTGCATTTTCATCTTTCCCACCTTGGTCTGCGCGTTCACTAGAGCATACACGCATACCCATGCATACCTCACTATACCAATCTTCCCGGTCATCCACATTATCCTTGTTCCCTTCCTTCCATGTCCGTCCATTCCCTTCCACACCCTCCCAGACACCAACAATGCGCACCCTTCCTTTCCTCTCCCTTAACTCTTTTCATTCATGCCAGTCCATATCACGCCTCCTTCCATTCCTTCCCACATCTTACTCTTTCCTCCATCCCTACACTCTTCCACCCTCCATCCTTTCATATGCGTCTCGGTCACCCCACACGCATCTATTCTACTCCTTCTAGCATACTCCACTATCTCTCCTTTTCACCTCATTCACCATTCCATTTACATTGATCGCTACTACTCTCAAGCATTCATCCCCTTTCCTGCCCCCCACAGGGCAGACTGGACTCCTCCCCGCCACTAGTCGCAGCCGTCCGTCCTCCCATTGGGGGGCCGCTGGTGGCTGGCAAGGCCAACGCAGCGCTCATCCCCGGAGGGACACGGGCCATCAAGATTGTCAAGCCCTTTCACAAAACACTAAATAATAATAAAAGACAGCTAAAAGATAAAAAAATTATGCACAATTAACACTTTTAAAAATAAATTACAATTATAGTTTAAAAATAATTGTCTCTAACACTATTAAAAATATTAAAATATTAGAAATAATTAAAACACTAGATACTAATAAAAGGCCGATAAAAGACACAAACATTTGCACAATTAAAACTTTTAAAAATAATTACAATTATCATTTAAAAATAATTTTGTCTCTAGAATTATTAAAAAGAAAATTCAAACCTATATGTGGGGGAACCTACTGTGCCCCCACACCGCCTCCCCCTTCAGCTCCACCTCCAGCCTCTATAAAAATAAAATAATGATAAAAAATAGGGAGGTAAGTGGGGTGAGACTTACCTACCCTTCCTGTGGAGGGGTAGGTCACCGAGGTGCTTTGTAAAAAACTTCCCAAATCTTGACGGTAACCAGTGCGCAATGGCTGCACCTCATACCTCATTGGTTACGATACTGCCACTGTGCAAAGCTTCTCCTTCAGGGTCCAAATTGAAAAGATATTACTTAAACCAATGATTGGGAAAATCATTTATTATGCTGTGAATCCTTGAACTCATGCAACACATAAGTCTCCTAATTAACTGTGCTTACACTACATACTCAATATTACTCGAATATGTGTGAGAATGGCACTAAATTTTATTGTGCGACGAGCGATATATTATGTTATGGTCCTATTTCTCGGATAAGTTTATTATTTCACTCTGAGGAAATCTATACTATCTTCGTTGGTGATCATGACTGACATTGGAGTGGTTCCTTATACTATACATTCTTTCTCAGTAGTCTCTCCAACAACAACAAAGTGGTGCTCTTTGGTAATACAGCCAAAAAGTATATAGTCCTTCTTATTCTTTTTGGTACAGCCAAGTTGATTTATCATGTTTTCTACGATGTTCGGTGTCATAACTCCACTTAGGGCTGCCTGGGGGTTGTCCTAAATCCAAGCGCTCTAACTTAGGAAAGATGGCTGCCAAATGTTTTGAGTATGCAGTCGTAAGTGTTTTGAGTTTACCGTCATAAGCACACTGGGGAAGTTAGGACTCCCTAGCCGAGATAGGATGTCCTAAGTTGTTTTGAGTATCCGGCCCCTGGTGGTTAACCTCATTTCTTGTGCCCTACCCAGGTTTTGGAAAATGTCCGAACCTAATAACTCCTAGACCTAGACCATACCAAATATCATATCCAAATTTTCAGGGAAGTTTCCTACAGTATTGGGGTAGGGTTTATACCTATTTTTATTTAGCCTGGTAGTCAACCTTAGTTCCTGTGCCCTAGATTTTGGAAAATGTCCGAACCTAACTCCTACTTGTAGTAGATCATACCAGATATCATCACCAAACTTTCAGAGAAGTTTCCTACGACTTTTAACTCCGCTCGGCCTTCCGAAGTCTTCAGATTTGGACACTTAATTTATTTACAAATGTGTAGCAAATTTACAAACAAGTTCTCTTGCAGCTTAAGAATTTGGGCGCCCCTTCAGACCCAAATAGGCCTACCCATTTCCTTTCTTCAGCAGTTCCCCCTTTCCTTCGTGCTTGCTGTCCCAGATCCTCATTGTCTCTTTCTCCCTTTTGGTATAAGAATTTTCTAACCTAACTTTCTCATACAATAATTACACAATAATGAAAATTACTGACATGTTCCTTTCATTTTCACCATACTTCATGATTAATTAATTGTAGATGGTAGAAAATCTTTACTTACCCTCATCCTTTTCTGAACTCCCACACACAGTCTTTTGGATGACCTTCCCGTTCAGTCAATCACCTATCATACACATATCCATTACTACACTAATTTTATTACAAACAGAAAGAGCGCTAAGCCCAGAGGGATTTTATTATTATTTTTTCGGGGGGGGGGGATTTATGTTAATTAAGAGGACGTAACCCCTCCAATGTCTTTTTACACTCATCACTCACCTTTTTCTTTGTACAGATAAACTATGAAGACCGACAGAGTCTCCTTAATTGTACTTTACCCTATCTCCAAGCCTATTTGATTTCCATATCCTTTCAGAAATTATTATATAGGTATCCCCATATTTCTACTCAACTCTTCCTTGCTATATATTCCATACTCCATCGATCTCTGATGACTTACCGAACTTCACTCACCTTCTTCAGTACCTCACTCTTTTCATGACACTCAGGCTGGTATTTAAACTACTTCTTCAAGGAAAAGGCACTTCGTTACTCAATTTATATTGCTAAATAATACGAACTGAGCAACGAATGGTTTAAGAATACCAACCTCAATTCCCCTTCCAGGACCAATTCTGTTTTGAAAATAGTTCCTTATCCATTTATGCCATTTCTCCTATTGTTTCCATATTCAGTAATTCATTGTTATTATCTTTTCGAGGAAGCATTGCATCCTCATGGTTTTGTATCTCGTCAGCAGATATTGATACTCCGACCCTGGTAAAGCTTCAACTTTAATACAGAACAATATTCTTTTAGTGGAATATAGACTCTTATACAGTTATATTATAATAATAGTTATGTATTTAGGTTCGTAATAAAAGGAAAATATATCACAACTATAATAACACTGATTTTACATTTCATATATATATATATATATATATATATATATATATATATATATATATATATATATATATATATATATATATATATATATATATATATATATACATACCACTAATCATATCAGTATCAGAGATCGGTCACATAAAGTTTAATTCCTGTGAACTTTATTTACTACAGCTAGATATCACTGGTTGTGTTCTTTACATCACTTACTAACCTATCATTAATTACGATCCTCTTACTGATATTGTCAAAATTCCAATGAAATGGGACCTATTTTCCCACAAACATCTGCCACAAAAACAGAAACTATTACACTTCCACAAAGACAGTTTGATTGTACTCGCTACCTCTCCTCACTCATCTTTCCCTATATAAATAAATAAATGCCTGTGGACAGGAACTATCTACGTGGACAGCAGACGTGAATTACCTCTGCTCTCCATACGTCCGTCATGGATAAATCTTGAAAATAAGTACCAGGTAAAATCTTGGGGAAGGAAGTGTAATAACCATGCAGCCTGATGTGTAACTGATTTGGATTAAAATTTCATGTGTTGCTAAAATCCTCAGACTCCAAGACCAGTGTGACTGAGTTGTGTACCAAGGCAAACCTATACGTAGCCAACCAAAGTATTCTGTTGTCATTCTGTACTCGTGTTTGCCCAATGAAGCATATGATGTGCCCTGTTGATTTGTAGAGTGGGCCCTTATGCAGAAAAAAGTATGTATGAGCCCACCTTGCCCAGCTGGTAGAAGGTAGCCAACATGCCAATACAGTTGTTGTTATACATAATAAAGGACATCACTGTAACATCACCTTAATTAACTACCCTTTCCTCTCAGCATCTCCTTATTAAAAACATGAAACACAAATATTTCATGTCTTGCACTGCAGTACATTAATAATAATGAAAAATGGGGAGTCGGTTCATTTTCGCCAGGTTGAATAAATGAAATATGGTACTGTGTGTACAGTATGAAACCAAATAATGTACTTGTATTTTTGTTAGAAGAAAGGAAGGTAGTAAGAGAAGGGAAACACAAAGGATTGTGGACTCTAATACGATTAATTAAGTTCCTTCTCTCCTAGTTTAATGATATTATAAAAGAAATCGATTACTTTATGTATTGTATTACTTATATTACGATAATACAATTATATGTCATAGAACTGGACACTAAGTGTTGTATCTGCGCTAAACAAATTGGTTTTAGTTACAATACTTAGGAAACAATCTAAGGAGAGGGATGCCAGTATCAAAGTAGGTAAACGTTCTGGGTATATTTGGACCCATATGGTGCCTGCACCATCACAGTTTACCTTGTATCTTTCCTATAAAATATAAGGGACTTGAATGTCCATACCAAAAGCAGTTTGACCACAACATAAACTAGTCATAAACATTATTGCGACCATCACTTTACACAAAATATAATAGTCACATTAAATAAAGCAGTTTTATCCTACACCTATACTAGCCCAGTCTATTGGTTAGTACTAAGAATGAGGGTAATGTATGGGTGGCTCTGACAGAACACTTTCACACCGTTAAAGACAGACGACACATGCAGGGACTGTACTGACCACACACAGCCATCAGATGTTATTAGTGTTATGGAGAGCATTCATCATCTGTACAATACATGCTATACTGTTTGCTTAATAGGTTACGCGAAATGTTATTCATGTTCCTTAATTAAATAGCTCAATGTTCACCTTTTATTCTAAACTAAACACTTATTCGGCATATAAGGCATGTAAACTATAGAATGAAAAGCACCACGATAACTACTGCAGAGACTGTAATGCTTAACACGATAATAACGACAGTACGATTACCACAATGACCAACACAGTCACTAACACTTAGGGGACCCTGTGATGATGTCAGAAAATTGGAGATACATAACTCCTTCAAATATTGTCACGAAACACTGTACCTATGTGGAAGGAGCTTGTTTCGTGGCATGGTCAGGTGGAATCAGAAGCCTCCAATTTTCATACACGATCAACAGGGTCCTTAAGGGGATAATACACTTTTGGTACACATTGGAGCACCTTGATCCCTCCATAGTACATCAGGAAACAACAGGACCAGATTAACAAAAAATACAAAAATTGCTTTGAATAGTTTGAAGGAATTAGTTGGTCCAGGTTTACCGACACTGTACAATACTTCCCTTTCAGCACAGGTAAATCCTCTTAAAAATATTCCTATACATACAATATTATACTATCCTCGAACTACAAAAGCATAATTAACAGGTGTTTATACGGAACTGAGAACTTACTATGCAATATACAGAACATACATCCTTATTAATCTGTAAAAATCATTATGGAAACACAGTATAATTTTATCCCAGCTTTAGCCTTTTCTATAGACATTGCAAGTTCAAGAATCCTACACCTGATTTATAACCTGTTTAATCAAGGTGGGTAGTACATACATAGTGTTGGTAAATTTGGAACAACTGATTCATCCAAACTCCAGTATTCCAGGCAACAGGATATCATTATATTTTTTTTGCTAATCTTTTCCTGTTTCCTGGCATACTTTGAGGGAGTCAAGACACTCTAATGTACCAAAAGAATAGTATCCTCTTAAGGCCACGTGGCATTACACAGAGTTAATCCCATTCGTATCCCACCTTCGATTTTGGTTCTGAATGTGTGGACGTATGCAAACATCTACAAAAATGTGATGCTGACACAACACAATATCACTGAACTGTCCAAATTCACTCCATAATTGTGCACATCAGTTCAATTCTAATAGCTCTTGAATATTTGAAAATTATGGGCACAATAATAGATTTAATTTGGGGAGAAGTGAGTCAGTAATATGATTTCACAATGTTGAGGCTTGCCATATGTGAATGTTGCATGTAAAATGTAAGAATGAAATTATATATATGCACAGTACTGTACCTCCACATTCATAGACTTCTTGATTAGGGTATAAATACTGGCCCTTGTATCTATTATATTGTTTAAGTGTGTGTGTGTGTGTGTGTGTACCAAACTAAATCAAATCTATTCGGTATTGGTTCACTTGGGTGCCATTTAATACAAGGCCCGTGAACCCATAGCAAGTCCAGAGTTCTGAATGCTTTACTCACATCACCTTCACTCGACGGTCTGAAACTCTATTATTACTACACATACTTTCCAGGCCCTTGAGCCCTTCACAGGAATAAGCATCCTCCCGACGGATTGAACAGAGGCGCTTGTTACATTGACCAACCATTTCTCTCTGGTTGTGTTACAGTCCGAACACTCACAAGACTCACTCTATATACAGTAAAGTATATAACTGTTCTCATATGAAAGTCCTCATGTGCCACCGGACGTCCTTCCCTCACTATTCCACCCTCACGTAACTGCCTCTTCACCTCATCCCTCCATCTAATTTTTGATGGCCACTCGTCACTTCAATGCTTCCAATTTCCCTTTTTGTAACCGATGTTCCATGAGTTCCAGCCACCAGCTCAAGTTGGTCCTGTTCACACTTCACAATATCCACGTCAACTCAATATGTTTTTTAATTTCTTGATTTGTCAGTGTCTTTGCTGGCACTTGTTTTAGATGATTCACTTGTAGCCCACTCCTCTCACTCTTGATCTGTGACCTGTTTAATATTGGCTTCAAAATTTCATTCCATTCGTTAACGTTGGAATCACTATATTGTCATGAAGTGATTTCTTTATTTACACTTTTACCTTTCTAAACCTCATCACTTCTTCAGACATAGCTTACCCACAGCTCTTCAACCCTACTGCACTCTCTTCTTTTCTTAATTTTCATCCTCCAACCTCCTATCCTTATTCAGCACATTATGTAAACATTTGAATGTCTTTATTTGGTCCACTTCCTGGTCATGCAGGTGTAGGTAGTGGATGTTCCCTTCTCATAGAACACAATTATTATAGCAACATTAATTTCAGATTCCGCTTCTCACACACAAAGTTGATATCAAGTGAGCGAGAGATAGAAAATTTGTCATATGTGAGGATTACACAGAAAGCATTTTAATATAATGCTTTGGAGTAATTTCAAGTAACAACACTGATAAATAAAACCTACACTCTTCAAACACTGGACTACGAGGCGGGGACAACAGGGAGACTTGACTCGTTGTCTTCAATTCGATCCAGAAGTTTTGTGGCCACACTCGCAAAGTCTTCCCAAAGCTGGTAGGCGGCGTCACGAACATCGGGGTCAACCTCACCAAACACCTCGGGGTTGTTGAAGTACGAGTCATCATCTGTGGGATAACAATGATGACGGAAAGATGAGTAGAGGAGGGATACGTGAAGGGTTATAGTACTGTATACTTTTGATACATTAAAGCACCTTGATTCCTCCAAAAAAGGACAGGAAACAGGACCCAATTAACAAAAATAATGGTGCCCAGTTGCTTGGAATAGTTTGGAAGAATAATTTGCTCCAGATTTACCAACACTCTGCTACCCCCTTAATTGAGAAACAAAGAGACAAAGCATTGATGGAAAGGTGAGTAGAGGAGAGAACAGTTTATTGAAAGACTGCAAGGAGGAAAGAGAGAAAGTAAGAGATAAAGCAGTGAGGAAAGGTGAGTAGAGGAAGGGAAGGTTAATTAAGAGACGGGAGGAAAGAGACAAAGAAAGAGTCAAAGCATTTACCAACCTTCTGAATATAAAAGCACTATCGACTCCATTCACTCCAAACAGTGTGGTAGAATAAAAAAAAAAAAAAAAAATGCTAACTGAGACATGGAAAAGAGCATCACCAACTACTATAATTAATCTCACCTAGAAACTCCTCCAAGACATAGATAAGCTTCTCTGTCTCCTTGTGGCCCAGCACCTCCTGAGCGTCGGCAGCAGAAGCACAGAAGTTCCACAACACCTGACATCCGAGGTTACACAACTGCCAGTCACCGTAACCAAAGTACTGCAGCACGTCAATCATCCTGCCAATAGTGAAGTTGTGTTAAGAGATTTTTTTCGTTGGTGTTTTGGAAGGTTGTGTTAAGGGGAGATTTTTTCGTTGGTGTTTTGGAAGGTTGTGTTAAGAGATTTTTTTCGTTGGTGTTTTGGAAGGTTGTGTTAAGGTGAGATTTTTTCGTTGGTGTTTTTGAAGGTTGTGTTAAGGTGAGATTTTTTCGTTGGTGTTTTGGAAGGTTGTGTTAAGATGAGATTTTTTCGTTGGTGTTTTGGAAGGTTGTGTTAAGGTGAGATTTTTTCGTTGGTGTTTTGGAAGGTTGTGTTAAGAGGAGATTTTTTCGTTGGTGTTTTGGAAGGTTGTGTTAAGGTGAGATTTTTTCTTTGGTGTTTTGGTAGGTTGTGTTAAGGGGAGATTTTTTTCGTTGGTGTTTTGGTAGGTTGTGTTAAGGTGAGATTTTTTCGTTGGTGTTTTGGAAGGTTGTGTTAATTAACGGGAGATTTTTTCGTTGGTATTTTGGAAGGTCTCTGATTCCTCCTAACTATGCCAGAAAACAGACGACTTTTAATGGAGTACTGATAGAGGATCTGTTTCGTGGCATAATAGTTTGGAGGAATCAGAAACCTTTCAATACACCAACCAAATAATCTCACCTTAATTAAGGAGTTGGTATAATTTTAGTACATTAGGGAGCCTTGATTCCTCCCAAGTATGCCAGAAAACAGGACCAGGTTACCAAAAATAATGGTGGCCTGATGTTGCATGGAATAGTTTGGAGGAATCAGTTGCTCCAGATTTACCAACATTGTAGTACCCTCTTTAAATGGAGATATACTAGAAGGCATTATTATGATTTTGTGGATTATCCTTGGTAGGGTGTTACTGAAAAAAAAAAAAAAAAAAAAAATTATAATAATAATAATACAAGAAACTCGAAAGAATTCAAACCTGAAAACAAAACTGGAATTCCAACATAAGCAAATAGACTGAACCTAATTAATTATTGTGATTCCAATTCTCTTTATCCCCTAATAATTTCTGAGTATTTTTCTATGAGAACTCCAATATTAGATCGAACCCGGATGATGTGATTATTAAACCCGAACGTCACCCACCCACCAACCACTCGAGTTCAACCTCTTAAGGACCCTGTGATCGTGAATGAAAACTGGAGGCTTCTGATTCCTCCTGACCATGCCATGAAACAAGCTCCTTCCATATAGGTGGTGTTTCGTGGCAATATTTGAAGGACTCGTATAACTCCAAATTTCTGACTTCATCACAGGGTCCCTTAATTGGATTCTCATTAAAATCTATTTCATGCGTTACTGTCTGTGTGTGTGTTCGTCAAGGAATTCTGAGTTTGTGTACGTAATGTGAAGATAGCTTGTGGATATTCAATTAATTCACATAAGAGGGTAGTATACTGCTGGTAAATCTGGAGCAATTGATTCCACCAAACTATTCCAGGCAAGCAACAGGTCACCATTATTTTTGTTAATCTTGTCCTGTTTTCTGACATACTTTTGAGGAATCTAGGCTCTCCGATGTACCAAAAGTATACTATCCACTTAATGATTATCAGGTAATTTAATACGAGTTACAAATGAGAGATATGAACAACCTTTGTCTGTCTGAGTAGTATGAGTTATTATTTTTTTTTCGTGGGTACAGTTGCGTTCTGGAGTAATGCTACATTAATGGACTCTTTGGACAAAAATACAATAACTCTGAAAATGAGGGAGTGAACACGGTAGACGTGCACGTTTAGGATGCAAATACCCTCTGGCTCCAAAACATAAAAGTCTACACTGTGTTCATTCTCGCTTTTTCAGAGTTATTTTTGTATAAAGAGTTCATGAGTGTAGCATTACTCCAGAAGGCGACTGATTGTATTCTACACCGTTTCACTCTCGCTCCCTGTCTTCCTCTCCCACCAGCACCGACCCACCTGAGGACACCATTCTCAGCACCAAAGATGGACCTCCTGGAAGCGTCTGACATAAGGTTGACCAGGACTCCAGCACACACGTATACCAGTTCACGGGAGTCACAGTCCAGCATCTCCACTAGCACCTCAAGAACTGGGGGTAAGGAGAGATGATGAGATATGAGAGGTGTGGAGGGGAGGGGAGGGGAAGTTTGGTACGGTGTGAAGGTTAAGGGAGAGGTATGGAGACGAGTGGGAAGAGAGGGGAATGGTGTGAAGGGTAAGGGAGAGTTATGGAGACGAGTGGGAAGAGAGGAGAGTGGTGTGAATGGAAAAAAAGAGGGAGAGGTGTGCAGACGAGTGGGAAATGTGTTGTGAAAATATGAAAGGGGATTACCAACACTTAGCATAATATAGTTAGAATGTAGTATAATTTAGCATAATATATTTAGAATTTAGTATAATTTAGCATAATATATTTAGAATTTAGTATAATTTAGCATAATATATTTAGAATTTAGTATAATTTAGCATACTGTATAATATAGAACTTAGTATAATTGACACAGGACACTTTTAGGATTTCCATTGTAGGTAATAAACAGAGGCTACCGGTACGTTTCTTAGGGAGGGCGTGGAAGGCGGAGGGAAAAGCCACTGACTGACCTGCTCTTTTGGTGAGAATGTCGCGAACCTCCTTGAAGTGTGTGAGGTTACCAAAGACTCGGATTGTTTCCACCAAACCCTCAATGTGGTCCATGGGAAGTAACTCACACAAACCTGAAGGGAAGGGCACGATATTTTGTAGGCTATAAAACTAAACACACACACACACACACACACACACACACACACACACACACACACACACACACACACACACACACACAAATAGATTAACACACACACACATAAATGGATTACCTCAATTGAACACACACGCGCGCACACACACACACACACACACACACACACACACACACACACAAATAGATTAACACACACACACACACACACACACACACAAATAGATTAACACACACACACACACACACACACACACACACACACACACACACACACACACACACACACACACACACACACACACATAAATGGATTACCCCAATTGAAGACACACACGCACACACACACAAATAGATGAACACACAAACACACATACACACATACACACCACACACAAACAGATGAACCCACATTAAACACACAAGATATTTCACTCACACTCGGCGAGGTCTGTGTGGACAACAGAGACGGGTTGGTGTCTGGTGTAGAAGGTGAGGTTGTTTAGGGTAGCCAGGGCAGACAGAACCAACTCTTCACTCCCAGCCAAACCCTTATGTTGCAGCACCGACGTCAGCAGGCCAAGACAGGTGCGGGAGCGGGCCAGTAGGGGGCCAACTCGGGGATGTACAGACACGTTGGCCAGCACACGGATCAGCTGAGTGAGTGAGGGAAGGTGTGGATAGAGATGGTGGCTGTGTTGTTTATCACGCTATAGGAATATCTCACTTCATTGAAAAGTAAACAGAGAATAATACACCAAACATCCTTACATATGGGTTATAATTCTCCATGTATTTAGTGGATGTTCGTGTTCGATATCATCTAGAAGAAAGCTCTGGCATTATAGCTAAAACAAATATATGAACAAATGGCACATCATTCTTTCTGCATAAGAAGAATTATGGAACCAGCCATTTGAAGGGGTAGTACAGTGCTGGTAAATCTGGACCAATTGATTCTTCTAAGCAACAGGACAGACACCCTTACATGTGTTAATCTCGTCCTGTTTCCTGACATACTATGGAGGAATTAAGTCTCTCCAATGTTCATGCCAAAAGTGTACTATCTATCCCCTTAATAAACTTTATCATCTTCACCTTAACCATGACGTCCTCTGGGGTAGCACTGCCTGATGTGAGTGGGTCAGAGAGGTCACCAGCTTGGGCATGACGGTCACGTTGTAGGTAATCTGTCAGTAACTCCAGTAATGTTTCCGTGAATCCAGGCTCACTGAACAGCTGGTGGTGGGAAGGGTTGGTGATTAGGTTAAGGGGGAAATTTTGTGTTGGTAAATCTGGAGTAACTGAATCCTCCAAACTATTCTAAGCAACAGAACACCATTACTTTCGCTTTTCTGGTCCTGTTTCGTGGCATACTTTGGAGGAATCAAGGCACTCCAATGTAGCGAAATAAAATTACCACCTTAAGATGGAAATTCTCATGTTGGTAAATTGGAAAGTTACTGATTTCCCCTAACTATACCAGAAAACATATGTCCTCAGTGGTATTAATGGGGGGTCTGTTTCGTGGTATACTTTGGAGGAATCAGAGACCTTCCAATTCATCAACAATAGAATCCCCTCTTAGGATGGATCGTTCTATAGTGTTTGGTTGGATATGAGTTAGGATTGGGTCTAATGATCGTCTAATTTTACTTTTGGTTTTCCTCACCCTCCTATAACTTTTTTTTTTTTTTTTTTTTTTTCCCCCAACCACAAACCTATCATTCCTTACACTTCAGTTTGACTCATAACCTGTCTGTCTGTCACATCACATCCTTCTCCTCACCTTCCATCTGGCCTCGTCTAAGTTGGCGTTCTTTACCCTCTATATAGCAGTCTTGAACACCTACCACAAACGTATACCTTAAGAACCATGTGATTGTGTATGAAAATTGGAGGCTTCTGATTCCTCCTGAGTATACCACAAAACAAGCTCCTTCATACAGGTGGTGTTTCGAGGCAGCAATTGAAGTACTCATTTACCTCACCTCCAATTTTCTAACTACATCACAGGGTCTTAAGGTTTAGGGGAAATTCTCTTGTTGGTGAATTGGAAGAAGGTCTGTGATTCCTCCAAACTATGCCACGAAACAGACGACCTGAATGTGACTTTAATGAGGGATCCGTTTCATGACACAGTTTGAAGGAATCAGTAGCCCACAAAATTTACACACAAAAGAATCTTCCCTTAATTAAAATGGATTGGTCTATAGGATGTGGTTGGATATGAATTGATATTGGGTTTAATGTTCGTTTTATATTTTGACAGATATCAATACATACTGACTAACTTTTGGCTTTCCTCGCCCTCTCTATATATCAGTTGTGATTGTGAACACCTACCACAAACCTATACCGTACTTTACAATTCTATCTGACCTACAACAAATGGTAAAGATAAGCAACTGATATTTACCTTGGTACATGTAACCAGTCTGCCTCTCACATCACATCACACCCTCTATATATCTGTCTTTAAGGGGGTGCGGGAATAGGGGGACAGGCTTGGGGGGGGGGGTTAGGGGTTTTTGGGGGGTGCGGGAGTAGGGGGACAGGCTGGGGGGGGAGTTAGGAAGGTGCGGGAATAAGGGACAGGCTTTCTACCCACCCCAAGCCTGTTCCCCTATTCCAGAAACCCCCAAACCCCCCCCCCCCAAAGCCTGTCCCCCTATTCCCGCACCCCCTTAAGTTACTTTTCTGACTAACCTACATCCTCCTCACCTTCCATCTGGCCTCATCTGAGTTGGCCATCATGTTGCCGAGGGCGTAGGCCAATCTGACCACGATGGCTGGTGAGTCTGCGTGTTTTCGGAGAGCGGCCACGGCAGCAGGCATAGTGGCAGGATGGGCGGCGGCTGCAGCACAACAATCCTCGTGTGTGGAAATGATGCTGCATGGAACAACAACACAACACATAACAATAACAACGTATAACACATTTCCTTAAAAAACAGTAAATGTATCATGCTTAAACAGAATATACAGGTACAGCAAATCCTAATCCTATTGGGTGGAGATGATGCTGCATGGAACAACACAACACATAACAATAACAACGTATAACCCATTAATTTCTCCTTAAAAAAACAGTGTATATTATCATACTTAAACATAATATACAATTTTCCTCATGGATGGAGATGATGATGCATGGAACACAACACAACACACAATAATAATATACAACACATTAACTACCCCTAAAAAAGAACACATTTCCCAAGAATATACAACCCATTAAGTACCTTTAAAAACGGAATATAATATCATGCTTAAACAACGGAGTATGCTAATAGTATAGTATATTGTAAGTGATTATTTAAATAGACTTCTACAAAAATCACAAGTATTATATGGCTAACATGAGCATGATTACACAGACTTATGACATTAACACTGTACTCGTGGGTTCACCTTAGTATCCTGACAACATTAGCGGTAACATCCTGGTCGTGGGAGAAGTGGTGGAGGAGTGAGCAGACCTGAGGCACAGCACCCGTCATCAGTAGCAAAGGGAAGGTGCGTTGACAACTGCTGACGTGGCGTAGAGTCCCCGTCAGCTGTACCAGGGCGTAGTGGGTTTGTTCTGGTACGTTGCCGCTCTCTTGTTGCTGTTGTGGGGGAAAGAGAGAAGGATAGGTGAGAGAGGTGGTAAGAGAAATTATATGAGGAGAGAGAGAGAGAGAGAGAGAGAGAGAGATGGTAAGAGAAATATTTATGAGGTGGAGTAGGGGAGGGAAGGGAAGTGACTGAGAGAGAATTAGATGACACACACACACACACACACACACACACACACATACACACACACACACACACACACACACACACACACACACACACACACACACACACACACATCAACGTATACACATTACAGAAATCTTGCTAAACTAAACCAACACGGTCGAGGTGAACATAATAACAACACGAAGAAAAAACTTACATGATTGACAATAAGCTTCATGTGGAGGACGAGCAGCTCCAGTACTCCCCTGTTGAGAAGACGAGACACCAGCTGCGAGTTCATGGTGAGGAACTTGAGGGCACCGTAGCCATAGACACAGGCCTCCGGTTGTTCCAGGGGCGGTACGCATGCCACGGCCTCCAGAAGTAGATCCAGCAGGTTACCCTCAAGGAAGAGTGCGTCGTTCACATCGTGGCGGGTCACTTTGAAGACCAACTTGCACACCGAGGTCAAGTTGCTGCCAGACACTTTCAGCTGTATATGTATGCAAGGTCAAAGGTTAGAGGTCACGTTGCAGCCAGACACCTTCAGCTATGTATGTACTGTATGTTAGGTTAGAGGTCAGTGACTGATAATGAGGTTCTGAAAGCTAAACCTACACAGACTGTTGCTAGATTGAGGACATAGAACATTGGCATCCCTCTTAGAGTAGAATTAATTTCCATTTCACTTTAGACACAATATAGAATTAATTTTGGATGCATAGATTTGGTTCAGAAAGTTTAGTTGGTGACCAGGGAAAAAATTGGAAGAATGTCATACTTGGGCGAAAATAGTGTGACTTAGGGATAAGGATGGGGGAGAGAACCGAGCTGACAGTCAGTGTAAGAAATAACCAACATTGGGCTTGGTAGTGTAAATATATGTTGAAATGAAAAATACATGGGGCAGTATGCAAGAACATTCATGGTACCTATACGACGACTCCATAGATAAAACAACAGAGCCATCGTACTGTACCTTTACCACCACCGCCAGCCATCGTCAACACCACGGCTATTCATGCATAATAATATGATGGATGTACTCACCGCTAACATAACCCTGGCGATGGCTGCAAGGAGGGGTCCGTGCTCCCTGTCCACCAAACGGAAGACAGCCCGCAACACCTGGGATCGGTAGCGGAAGTGTCGCCCCAACAGACCACCAGCCTCCAACACAATGTACACCTTACCTACCAACTCACCCAGCACACCTTCCTCTACACCTGAAACGACATGGAGTGATATGTTGTCAAGGTTGGAGGTATACAACGAGGGTGATAATGGTGGAGGTGTGTGCCTAAATTCTCTGTCTGTTTGTCTGTGTGTGTGTGTATTGTACCCCTGTGATCGCACGCGCCCTACACACACATACACACCCACCCACACAGAGAGAGAGAGAGAGAGAACAACACATATATATAAAGTAACACATTGACTAGACCAAAGGATTCTCAGACAATATATACTCACTCCACAGAACATCTCGTACGCCACTCTACCCAGACATTACCCCTCCATAAACTGTTGTGCCAAATGAGCCCAAAACATGTCAACAATACTCTAATTACATAATGATACAAGTGAATTTCCTGTGTAGTTCATGAATTAAGCTTCAACACACACACACACACACACACACACACACACACACACACACACACACACACCAACACACACACACACACACACACCAACACACACACACACACACACACGCACACACACACTCTCTCTCTCTCTCTCTCTCTCTCTCTCTCTCTCTCTCTCTCTCTCTCTCTCTCTCTCTCTCTCTCTCTCTCTCTCTCTCTCTCTCTCTCTCTCTTTCTCTCACACACACACACACACACCCCTCCAGGCCACGACCTTGAGACACTGATTATTTGGGGTACATGAACCTTTTCGTTTCCTGTTTGTACACTTTGGTCGTGTTGTTGCGGTTTGTGTAGTGAGTGATTGATTGGGTTCAAGTGAGATAACCTCGTATGCAATGAAGGAATGGGTGATGATTGTGTGAAGGTGAGGAGAGGAGGATGCTAACAGGTAGTGTGGTGTTATGAGGTGAGATGAAGTGGGTTGAGGTGGTGTTGTGAGATGAGGTGTACTGTAATGAGTTGAGGTGTACTGTAATGAGGTGAGGTGTACTGTAATGAGTTGAGGTGTACTGCAATAAGGTGAGGTGTACTGTAATGAGGTGAGGTGGTGTGGTGTTGTGTGGAGTAATGAGCTGGTAAGAGGTGTAGTGATAATCATGTGTTGAGATATGATGAGGAAAGAGTTGTATCAAAATGAAGTGATATAGAAAGAAAATAAATGCATGGAATGTAGAATACTAACAAACAGTAAAGTAAAGCAAGGATGAGAAACTACAATAAAGGAAATCCTAATAACGTACTGTACAGTATGGCACAGTAGAAGGGAGGTAAATCAGTAAGGTGTTGTAAGAAACAGTAAGGTCACTAAGGCATAACAACATGAATTGCTTTAAGGCAGGACAGTAGGAGATAAAATAAAAATAAATATAAAGGTGTGGAGAGAAAGATGTTGCAGTATAAAGGTCAATAAAGTAAGTTGAGTTGACCTGATATAAGCAAAAGAGGGTAAGGTGAGAAAGATAAAGATAAAGGTGTGAAGAGAAAGATGTTGTTGCATAAAGGTCAATAAAGATAGTTGAGTTGACCAGATATAATAAGTAAATGAGGGGTAAGGAGAGAAATTATATATAGTGTATGTCATTGATAATATAAGATTAGGTACAGTCCGATACGATGTGACACGAGGCCATCCGTATGCAAGAACATCCATCGGTGGTATTGGTGATGAGGTGGTACCGATATGATGACTCCCTAGACACACCCTTACATAGCCATCGTAAACACCACCAACACCAACACTAATATTCTTACATATTACCCCTCGTCTCACCGTGTTGGACTGTACACTACCTGACACTATCTTATCATGACATACACTATAATATCATTTCTCTCTTTACATTTCTTATTTATATCAGGTAACCTCAGCCTCCTTCCTTTACTGTGCTTTATGATGCAACACCGTTCTCTTTATTTGCAGCTCTTTATTTCTCTTAATTTCTTTTATTTTTCTCTTTATTTTTCATCTTATCTTCAACTGTCCTACACACTGCCCAGGGGGGGCCATCCCCCACAGGGCTAGAATAAAGATCGTTGTAGGATCTGGTCACTTTCTAGTGGATTTGACTTGATTCGCCCACATGGATTAAAAATCTACGTGAGGTGTACTGTAACCGGACGCTCTCTTTCTTTTTTTCACTGCTGTGTGGACCACTAGCACACGGGGGTGCATTTCCCTTTGCATGCAGCAGTATAAACTCCCTCCCCCTTATGGTCCCTTCAGGATTGGTCTCATGAAAGGAGCGGCCCCACTTGTAGCTCTTATGGTAACATGGACTTAGGCCCACAGCACTGGCTGTGGGATCAAAGACCTTCCCCCCATTCTCCCTGGCGGTCGGAGGCCCCCATACTCCCTGGTCCAGTAAGCTCTGGTCCCATCTCCCTGGGATGTGCTTCGGTAGCCCAGACATATAGGACCAGCCCCTCCTTTATTTAATTTGTTTTTTCACTGCGACCAGAGCGTACCGGGGGTCTGTGGGGCAGGAGGCCATTCTACCCAGGGAGAACATCAACAACAATAACAACTGTCCTACACCTAACAACACTTCATTTTTCATTTTATTATATTGTACCTAAGTGACCTTACTGTGCTTTATGCTGCAACATCTTTCATTTATCTACATCTCTTTATTTCTTTTATTTTTCTCTTTATTTTACATCTCATCTCCAACTAACCTACACAACAACAACCACCACAACAACAACAACATGAGCAGAACAAGGCTTGTACTGACCACAGGTAAGGGCTCTGTTGATCTCATCCAGTATGGGGGCCACCTTCTCCTCGTAGTAGAGTGTCTGGTCGACGGGTGGGTCCTGTTCCTTCCTCACAGTCTCCTCACTCGGTCGCTCCTCATCGCCCCGTCCTTCTTCCTCCTCCTGGCTCCCTGCAAGACAATAAATATATCTGTATGGGACAACTGTAGTGTGGAAATTAAATGCGACTATGATTCGTTACCATTTTAAGTCCCATATTTTTCGTTCACCAAAAGAATACGAAGGGACTCAAACAGGAATACAAAGGATATTTAACAGAAATACAAAGGAAATCAAACAGGAATACAAAGGATATTAAAGAGGAACACAAAGGAAATCAAACATGAATAATAAGGAAATCAAACAGGAATACAAAGAAAATAAAAAAGGAATACAAAGAAAAGATATTAAACAGGAATACAAAGGAAATCAAACAGGGATACACAGGAAATCAAACAGGAATACAAATGAAATCAAACAGGAATACAAAGGAATAACGTAAACGAATCAGAAATACAGCACAGCGAAAACATTGTGAATCTTTGGGCCAAACTTGTAATGAAAAGACACATAAACTTACAACTACAAAACAGGTGAAGTAAGGGAGGCGATGTATACAATAATGACCGTTCTATCGACACCCAGACGCAGGTAAACAAAATGAATGAGCTGTTGATAGTGGTGTCCAAACTCCTAAAGGGATATGACCATACATTATCTATCTTCCCATTTTTCGTGCTATGTAACTCTCTGCCATTACAGTATTATTGCAGTAGTTAATCATCAAAGCAATATATCCTCAGTTGTCTTAATTAACTTTACATTGGTACAGTAAAAATAGGATGAACACAAATAAAAGAATTCTAATAATGTCAGAATTATGAAAGAAAGAAATCAAATAATAATTCATGGCACCTTCATTGAGCAAGTTATTCTTTTCTATGACAAAAACAGAACATTATCTGATTAAATTGCTAACACAGAAAAATATATTACTACTCAGAGATGGCTTATTAGACTCTCAATTGCCACTTCTTGAGCTACATCCACGTTTGTCTATCATGAATCTGTTCCCTTGGCCATTTTTTCATAAATTAATTTGATTCCTTACACTCTACGGAACGCTCACATACAATTTCAAGTAACACCATCAATGTAGATTCAACAGTGTTTATACAGTACATAGTAATTGGTTCTTTCGGTTCCACACACCATAATAATTATATACACTGGTGTTTATCTCTACATAAAGTGATACTCAAATTACAGCAACAACTCACCGCTGATATTATGCCATTCTAAATCTTACCCAACTCGACTCAATCTTTACATCTTTTACCCAATCCCTGCCATTCATAATGATTTCCTTACTCTATCCTGATGTGCCCTGGTTTGACCTACATTGACATTCCCTGATTTGACCTACATTGACGTGCCCTGGTGTGACCTACCGGTAGGTGTTGTCCTGGCCTCCACAGCGTGCCTCCAGTCCCTCGTCACACCCGCCCTTTTGCTTACACTGCGCCGCCCACCACGACCCGTCCACTGCTGTCCGGTTGGTGTCGCATCAACCTATAAACAATCACAATATAGATGTCAGTGAATAATTATCAACTCTGTCAATAGAGGTGTCCTTATAGAAAGGTATGATAAGTAAACAAACACACTGGTTCATGCTACTGTTGAAAATATGAATTATAATTCCTTGATTGATAGCTGGTGAGAGAAACACAACAAATTATTATTATATCCCAGCCAAGATTAGGCTTGGATTATATCCGATTAAAAAAATATTTACTGGACTTTCAAACAGATTAAAACCTTCAGGCTCTTCACTGACTGAAACCACTAAACATTTTGAGTACAGTTTAGATTAAAATGAAGCACCTCGTGACTGAAACGTCATTGGAAAAAAGCGTACTCATGCAAGCAACCAAATATTTTTTCCGTATCATTAGGTGTGAAAGTGAAAACCCTGACGGAGTAGCAGAAGGAGGTTTTACCGAGTGAGGTGAGTCCCATGGTGACTGTAGAGGATGATCCATCTGTAGTGTGACTTGAGGACTCTTAAGGGCAAGCTGTGGGGTTCCTGGGGTTCCTGGGGTCGGGGGCTGACTTGACAATGGCTGAAGCTTCACCAGAGCAGGCTTCATCTCTCCTGGGGTACTAGTGGGCTTCAGGGGGCCTAGGCTGGACTCTGGGGTTCCTTGGGCACTTGGGGGTGATGAGTTCTTGAGGGTTGGGTCTGTCGAGGGTTGGAAGGCCGGGGAATTCTTGAACTCCCGCTTGAGTTTGAGGGACGACTCCAGATCACTCAGCTCCATGTCGGCCGAGTTGAGGAGTTGTTGGAAGAGTGGAGAGGAGGTGACTTGTGGCCCGCTACTCACCTCCCCTCCAACACCCACCTGCTGGGGAGAAAGGGAACGATTAAAAAAAAAAAAAAAAAAAAAAAAAAAAACACTATTAAACAGGAGGCGTATGATTCTGTAAATGATCGGCACAGCTCATAATACCTCTGGAATAAACAAGTTATTTTTCAGTATCCATCGTCTGAGGTGTTATGAGGATGTTCACACCAGAATTGCACACACAATTCTAGCGACATTAAATGAAATTCGACATTCTGGAAAACCGTAAGATGGAATAAAGGCTGTCTTAGTCGTAGTGTTCAACCTCCTTCTCTCAAACATGATTATAATATGTAATAAGTAAAATATTATTATCATTATATAGGCAGACTGACAGATAGATAGAGAGATAGATAGATAGATAAATAGACAAACAGATAGATAGATAGATAGATAGATAAGTAATTAAAAGATAGATAAAAAATAGGTAAATAGATAGATAAATAAAAAAACAGACAGACAGACAGACAGACAGACAGAACAGACAGACAGGACAGACAGACAGGACAGACAGACAGAACAGACAGAACAGACAACACTCACCTTCATAACATTGTCAGGTCTGGATTCAGGGCTGGGGCTGGAGAGATGACTTTCCTCACTACCTCTATCCTTGTTGTTGCTCTTTTCCCCTTCTTCTTCCTCCTCCTCCTCCTCCTCCTCTTGAGACTCCTGCAAACCATCAAATATACCACGAAAAAATAACACAACATCACACCACAATCCCACAAGTTACGATATCATACAACACCATGCATACACACATACAAAAAACACAATAACTCGTTGCATTTATATAATTATCATGTCCAAGATCCGATACACATGATAAAAAACTTACTCTCTAGTTTTTTTGTTTTTTATTATTATTACCAAGAGCCTCGTCAACTCACCGCCAGGCTATGTAGTGAGGTGATGGTGTAGCTTCGTGGTAAGAGACCTGATGCCTTCCTCGTAGTCCTTATTCCTTCGTCGTCACTTACACACTCCTCGCTCTCTTCGGGTACTGTATGTATTTATAGATGGAGAATGGGTTAAAATGGGGGAGATGAGAAGAGAGAGAGAGAGAGACAGAGACAGAGACAGAGACAGAGACAGAGAGAATGGGGGAAATGAGAATGGAGAGAGATGACAGAGAATGGGGGAGAAAAGAAAGGAGAGGAGTGAGAGAGAAAAAGGGTGAAAGAGAAGGGGGGAGATGGAGTGAAAGTTGGCGGGAATGAGAGAGAGAAAAGAGTGAAGGAGAATGGGGAAGATGAAATACGAAGTGAGACTACAGTACTGCAAAGGAAATAGTGCAGTTACTGTATATGATCAGCTAGTCAACTAACTCCCCTCAAAAAAAAATAAAAATAAAATAAAGATCATGATGCTAGACCCTGTTTCAAAGTGCAGAACGAAACTACTGTGGCCTAATTCCTGTGGTAAGTAATTCCGAGGTTGGCAACAAAATAAGGAGGTACTCACAGAGGGAGAGTGTACGGAACTGGTGCCTCTGAACCCTTCTGGATGATACGAGGGCTGGCAGTTTGGTCTGGAAGGTAAAGCACATGGATACCAAGTCAGTCAGTCAGTCAGTGGTTCAGTCAGGCAAGTATCACACACACACACACACACACACACACACCATTTTGTATATAGATAAATTGGTAGATAGACGTACTGACAAATAAATTAAGACAGAGAGAAAGAAACAGAAAGAAATATAGACAGATACATAGATAGAGAGAGATAAATAGACAAAGAAATACATAATAAGGATATAAGTAAAAAAAAAAAATTAATATAAACAGAAAATATAATATACACGTGTACATATTGACCAATAAGAATTTTACCCTGATATTGCAGTCAAGTTGCTGTCGCCTGAGGGGAAGGTATAAATCCTACAGAATTATGACCTTAAAATACTGCGTTCAACTCGTTACTCGTTATCTTCATTATAAACTCACGACTAAAATAACTCCACTACTCAACTCGACCCCCAATCAAGATCTTTGGTCAGATTTCATTTTAGTGTGACGTAATAATAGTATTGTATTAGAGACGACGTGTGGGGGACATTTTAGACCCCTCCCTCATTATTTTGGATGAGGTGGAGGGGATCTCTTATCTAACCAAGGTGTTTTTTTTTTTTTTTTTTTTTTTTTTTTTTTTTTTTTAATCTTTTCTAACCAGATATCTGTTTAATTAAGGGGATAATACACTTTTGATATACTGGACTACCTTGATTCATTCCTCCAAAGTATGTCAGGAAACAGGACCAGATTCATTTAGAGAAATATTGGTGTCCTGTTGCTTGGAATAGTTTGGATGAAGCAGATACTCCAGATTTTACCAACACTGTACTACCCTCCTTAAAGACCCCCGTGATGTAGTCAGAAAATTGGAGGTTAGTGAGTCCTTCATATATTGCCACGAAACACCACCTATACTGAAGGAGCTTGTTTCATGTCATAATCAGGAGGAATCAGAAGCCACCAAGTCTCATACACGATCACATGGTCTTTAACTCTCACTCTTTCCATTTCTAGCCTCACAATATTCAAGCCTACTAGCACACACTATTGAGATATTCCCCAAACACAGCCCTATCCATACACTCACTAACTTGTTCAATCTCTCTACACTCCCACCCCCTCTATTCTCCCATCCCCTCTATTTTCTACTCTCCCACTTCCTCTACTTTTCTCTCCCACCCCATCTACACTCCCACCCCTCTACTCTACTTTTCCAATCCCTCTATTCTACTCTCCCACCCCATCTACTCTCCCACCCCTCTCCTCTACCTCACCCTCTACTCTACAATCTCCAACCCCTCTACTCTACTCTCCCACTCCATCTACTCTTCTCCCCTCCCCTCCCCCCGACCAATACTCACCTTGCCATCCTCTGGTAATGGCACAAGACGGGCTGGTGTGGCTGAGGACTTGCCGCTGGTGTCATTGCTGTCGAAGTGAAGGGGCGATAGTCTGTGGATGAGAGGGGATATTATAATAGTACATACATACATACATATACCAGGCCTTCATCTCCACGCTTATTATAATAGTGAGGTCAAAATAATAAAGTGAACAAATCAGGTGGACAAAAGGGAAGAGAAATTAAATATGCTCCTCCATAGTATATTCTAAAATTATGCTACTTATTTCACAGTTCTCCCAATAATATGCAACTTCCTTCCGTTCTTCCAGTTCACCAAAAATAAAAGTATCTCCCCCTAAATTGTTTTCCCAATACTAAAGGCTTTGATTGACTGATCTGCTTCTGTACAACCTTCATGGCTGCATGGGACTCACGTGAAGGAGCTGGGAGGTCTGTCTCCTTTACTGGTGCTGATGCTGGTACCAAACAGTGTCCTCTCTCGCTCTCTGGGTGTGAAGGGTCTCTTGGTGTGTACCGTCTTCACACCCACACGCTGCACGCCCACGTTCACACTGCCCACGCCTACGTTCACGCCCATACCCACACTGAGGGACTGACGGGCCTCACGAATAATTTGGGCTGATGTCTTGCGAGGGGGGTCGTAGAATGGGGAGAGGACGTCCCCAGTGCAGCCCCCTATGTCTCGTCTCCTCTCAACAGCTTGGCTCATGGTCGATCAGTTGAGAGGCGAAGGAGAGAGGAGTGAGGGAGGAAAGATGCAAAGGAGAGAGGAGTGAGGGAGGAAAGATGCAAAGGAGAGAGGAGTGGGGGAGGAAAGACGCAAAGGAGAGAGTAGTGAGGGAGGGAAGATGCAAAGGAGAGAGGAGTGAGGGAGGAAAGACCGAGTAGAAAAAATATTGAAAAAGGAAGAGAATTGAGAGTTGAGGGTATGGAGGGAGAAAAGCGAAGGAAATTGAAGGATGAGGGTACTGAGGAAAAAAAAAATAATCAAAGAGAAGTAGAAAAGATGGAAAGGATGGAAAATAGGGACAAGTTAATGATTTTGAACGGAGGTAGGAGATGCAATGAAAGGCAGAGGGAAGGTCAAATAGGAAAGTAGGTCAGGGGAACGGGAGGAATTAAGACGAATGGAAAAGGGAAGGAAGGTCAAAGGAGGGGAATGAGTGGGAGAGAAAAGAGAGGGGTAGAGATGAAAAGGGAGGGGAAGGGAGGGAAGGATGAATAGGGAGGAAGGGCTGAAAAAAAAAGAGAAGACACCCATAAGGATCAATAAACGAATAGGTCATCTGCTGGCCATGACCTGGATACACACACACACACACACACACACACACACACATACATACACTACTATATAATTTAACTACATTTCTACACACATACACATACACCTTGCACACACGGCCATAGACACAGATTGCCAATACACACACACACACACACACACACACACACACCTAGTATACATCTACACATCTCTACATACATAGGACACACCACCATATTTTAAAATCAGCACCTGAATCATGCTACTATAAACATACACACACAACATACCTCGATATACACTCCATTCATTACGTTACTGTACATTCACGAGCACTAATAAGTATACAGCTTTGGTTGAAGATTTGAACAGTCCAATTCACTAACAAACTAATTCCAATGGAGATCTTATTGTGGATTTATATTACTGTCTTTAGGTATTCGAAGCACACCTAAATACTTATTAGTGCTCGTGACTGTACATACGACCACTGACACTTGTGCAGAGACGCAAATTAAGACGTGAGTCGCAGATCACACATACCTACACTGCCACACACATTAATTTTATAGTCATCTGCCTTCAGTACTACACACACACACACACACACACACACACACACACACACACACACACACACACACACACACACACACACACACACACACACACACACACACACACACACACACACACACACACACCTTGCACACACGGTAATAGAGACAGATTGCCAACACACACACACACACACACACACGCATGCTATATACTGTACTGTTTGTAATTACACCAATCACCACCTACACACCACTTCACTGCCAGCCCAATATAAATTCAATACCCATATACTGCTTCAACTCCCCGTCCCTCCCTCAGACATTCCTTTTCCTCCCGTTGTGTGTTGAATATAAAAGTTGTAAATGGCCTGACGATGTGCGAACAAATATTGTGACTTTTCATATTTTTTTATAGCTCCACAACACACTCCACAATGACACACTCCACACACTTCACTACACAATGACACACTCCACACACTCCACTACACAATGACACACTCCACACACTCCACTACACAATGACACACTCCACACACTCCACTACACAATGACACACTCCACACACTCCATTACACAATGACACACTCCACTCCACAATGACACACTCCACACACTCCACTACACAATGACACACTCCACACACTCCACTCCACAATGACACACTCCACACACTCCACTCCACAATGACACACTCCACACATGCTCACTTCCCATCCCTTCAACACCCACTCCACACTATCCCAATTCCCTACACCCCTTCTCAACCCACTCTCTCATTCACTTCCTTAATATATATATATACAGTATAGTGGTAAAGGAAAACTTGTCAATATAAACTCGATCTCTTTCTGTATGGTGTTTAGTGACGTAGGCAAAACTTTTCGTGGTGTTGACAATGGCTTCGTACCGACACGATGACTCCATAGACACACCAACAACAGAACCATCATCCCGGTACCACCACCACCACCACAACAACAACAACAACAACGATATTCTTGCATACGACACTTATAGTAACCTTCACCCTCCGTCCCACCTGACCATTCATTCATCTGTCACCTCATTGTACAGTCACGAGAACTAATAAGATTACAGCTTTGGTTGAAACTCTAAACAGACCGATTCACCAACGAAGGAATTCCAGAGGAGATCTTTTTGTGCATTAATTTACTGTCTCTAGGGATTCGAAGCACACGTGAATACTTAATAGTGCTCGTGACTGTACATCTTTCCACTTCATGACTCTGGTACCTTTTTACAGTCAGTCCAACCAAGCATTATCTCTTAAAATACAAATAACGTCTCCTATTCACTTATTCCT
>JAWQEG010007140.1:0-17500 GCA_033782935.1 Petrolisthes cinctipes
TCTCTCTCTCTCGCTATAAATAAATGTTTCAAATGTCTCTCTCTCTCTCTCTCTCTCTCTCTCTCTCTCTCTCTCTCTCTCTCTCTCTCTCTCTCTCTCTCTCTCTCTCTCTCTCTCTCTCTCTCTCTCTCTCCTCTCTCTCTCTCTCTCTCCTCTCTCTCTCTCTCTCTCTCTCGCTATAAATAAATGTTTCAAATGTCTCTCTCTCTCTCTCTCTCTCTCTCTCCTCTCTCTCTCTCTCTCTCTCTCTCTCTCTCTCTCTCTCTCTCTCTCGTGTGTGTGTGTGTGTTATTATTTTTTACATATACGGTACCGCTAATTTTGCCATTTTTTGCGTCGAGGTCTGGGGGCAAGGCGAGGGAAGAGGATTGTGCTCTATACAACAAGCTGACCCAACTCTTAAATTATATACCCTATGGCGTCCTTATCACGGCAGCTGAGCCACCAAGCTAGCGGTCCGACCAACTCTCTCTCAACTCACACAACCCTTATCTATGTACCTCCCCTCCTCCACCTAACCTAACCCTCATCTACCTAACCCTGCCCTAAACCTCATCTGCCTTGCGCTACCATACCCTACTCTGCCCTCCCCTCCTCTACCATGCCCTGCCCTACCCTCTCTACCTCACCCTGCCCTGCCCTACCCTAACCCCTACCCTACCCTTACTCTAACTTACCCTACCTAACCCTACCCTCATCTGCCATACCCTGCCCTAGCCGCCTCCACCTAACCCTACCTCCTCCACCTAACCCTACCTTACCCTCCTCTACCTAACCCTACCTTACCCTCCTCTACCTAACCCCTGCCTTACCCTCCTCTACCTAACCCTGCCCTACCCTCCTCTGCCTTAACCTACCATGCCCTGCCCTCCTCCACCTAACCCTGCCCTACCTTCATCTACTTAACCCTGCCCTACCCTCTCGACCATAACCTGCCCTACCGTCCTCTGCTTTACCCTACACTACCCTGCCCTCCCACCTCTACCTTACCCTACCCTCCCTACCATACCCTGCCTACCCTGCCCTGCCCTGTCTGTGTGTGTGTGTGTGTGTGTGTGTGTGTGTGTGTGTGTGTGCGTGCGTGCGTGCGTGCGTGCGTGCGTGCGTGCGTGCGTGCGTGTGTGCGTGGTGTGTGTGTGTGTGTGTGTGTGTAAAATACGTTTTTGACCTTGTTTGCCCTGACTTCCTCTATACATGGTTGATTAATTTTGTTCTGCTCCGTCATTTTCTTCCTTTCATTTCCTGATCTATTGTGAGGCTTTCTCTTCCTTCAACTTCCCCGTATCCTTACCTATAACCTTCACTGAGTCATTCTTGTTGTTGTTGCTGTTGTTGTTATTATTATTGTTGTTGTTGTTGTAGTGTTACGGTAGGATCTATTTAATTAAAAGCTACTTCCATTATGCGTCCCTATAGTCCATCTGATATGCTTCTATTCCTCTCGTGTTCTACCCTGCCTCTATTCCCCTTTTCATCTAATCTACTCTCCTCTACTCTCCTCTCCTCTCCCTTTCCTCTCCTCTCATCTCCTCTCCATCCAATCTCTTCTCCTTCTCCTCTTCATCTACTCTCTCTATTCTTTTCTTCTTCTCTAATCTAATCTAATCTCATCTCCCTCTCCTCTAATCTAATCTAATCTAATCTATTCTCCCTCTCCTCGCCTCTCTTATTCTTCTCCTAATCTACTCTACCATAATAACCTTACAGTCTGCTAATCTACACTGCCCTCTTGTACCCTGGCCCCAGTCATCCATTCATGCATTACTCTGCCCTGTGTTTACCCCTCATATTCTACGACCACCTCCTCACTACCTACACCACCACCACCACCACTGCATCCTCCTACGCAGTCCTGTCTTGCCCTTTCCTCCCATTCCGTGTCCTTTCTCGATACACATGTCAGTCCTTTACCAACCATACCCACCCACCAGTCTTCTCCTGCTCTCTGGTATGTCCGATGTTGTGCTCTGTTTTGTCCAGCCATGTCCATTCCTTCCTTGCCTTATACCTTGTCCCACCCTACCCTACCCTGCTCTGCTCTTCCCCTCCCTACCCTGCCATACCTTGCCCTACCCAAACCCTGCTCTCGCCCTCCCTGCCCTGCTCTCCCCTACCCTGCCATACCTTGCCCTACCCAACCCTGCTCTTCCCCTCCCTGCCCTGCTCTCCCCTACCCTGCCATACCTTGCCTACCCAACCCTGCTCTTCCCCTCCCCGTCCTGTTCTCCCCCTCTCTGCCCTGCTCTCCCCTTCCCCTCCTTGCCTTCCTGTACATTATCTTATCAAGCCTCTCCCTGATATCACCTGCATCTCCATACCCTTCCCTGGCCGTCATGCCCTTCCATAGATACAGACGTCTGGCTTTACGTGCCGCTCTCTTGTCTCACCTGTCATGCTCTGCCTGCTATCACCTGCCCTACCCTGCCTTCCTACGTCTACCCTTCCTCCACATTATAACCTCATCTTCATGCCCTGCCTTCATTTTCATGCCTGTGTCCTTCCCACTTCTTTCCTACCCTTTGATAATTATGTCCTGCTCTTACTTACTTGTCCTAGTTTCCATAAGTCCACTCACTTCCACACTTCCACTCAACCTACTTTCTCCTGCCTCAAGTTCTCTGTATTTTGTCTGTCTGGTCTAAAGTATTTTTTATTTATCCTGGACCATCCACCTGTCTGTCTTCCACATTCGCTCACTTCCCCTACCGTTTTCTCATCAACTCTCTTTTATCTCCTAGTTTATTCCTTCCACCTGTCCTGCGGTAGCCTGTTGTGTTGTCAGTCCTACCCTGGTGCTCCTTCAACTTTACCTTCATTTATATATCCTGAAGGCTTTCCACTTCCACTATTTTTTTTTTTTTTTTTTTTAAGCTCCTCCACTACACTCACCTTTTCTTGATATCCCTACACCTCCACTTCCTTTCTCTTCCACCTATCTATCACCTACAGGGGCGGTTTTCTTACATCCTCTTCTTCCTCCTGCCCTCATCTCCACCTGACTCTCGTATCGTACATGAACCTTCTTCCTATATACATCCACCCACCTGTACACTATAGGTAAAAACGATTGTGGTGATCTCTTGTCTATACCTTCTCTACACCTTCTTTACTACCTCCTCTACCTGCAACAACATCTTCACTTTCTCACATCACCTACATCATTTTCACCCATAACTTCATTTCTACCTACCTACCTACCTACATGACCCTACACTTCCTTTTCCCCCCTCACCTTTCTCATATCACCATCACCTACATCACTTTCACCTGTAACTTCATTTCTACCTACCTACTTTCCTACCTACCTACATGACCCTACACTTCCCTTTCCCTCCCCCCCCCCCACCTCACCTTTTTTTTTGGTCAGCCTTTACTCCCTACAGTGTACCTGACCACACCTGCCACCTTCACCTGACCCTCGAGAAGAGTTCCGTTTTCACCCATTTAGGTCCCATCAATTGAAGCCGCCTGCCTACATTCCCAAAGGCTCGTCTGATATCTTCTAGGGCCTCATAATAGACCAAGGTAGGGGTAAAAAAAAAAAAAGGGGGGTTAGGAAGAGAACAACAAGAGAGAGAATGGAGAGTTTAAGAAAGATATACGGCACCCTAGGAGATAACGTAAGAGAATTACCGATAATAAGGTCTAAGTAAAGAGAGATAAAAGGTAGCTTGAGGAGATAAAAGAGAAAGAAAGTAGTTGGGAATGGAAAATATAACTCTAAATTGCTTTCTCCTCCACTGAATGATATCGTCCTGAGTAATCAAAATAAAATGTCTATATCAAAATACCTCTATAAAAAAAAAAAGGCAATTAATGAAAAGAACTTACACGTTTAACAGCCTGACTCAGTGTGGAGAGACCGTCATGAAGAGGGGACTAACAAGACCAATAAGACTATAGTGTTATTTTGGTCTTGGGAACTAAAGGCTTCATTCACTATCTGTACGATGCATTGTTTGTTGTCACATTTCCTTACCTTGATTTTTTTTGTGACTCTGAATAACAGATTTCTTTCGCTAAATTCTTCTCTCATTACACAATTGTAACTTACTACTAGACTTCCATTCGACTACGTTCACACATACGTTATACAATGGCTCAACACACACACACACACACACACACACACACACACACACACACACACACACACACACACACACACACACACACTACACTACGAACTACAACCACTTCAACAACAACAACAACAACCACTCCCAAATTAAAGCCACTTCTTTTTATATCCCACACCCAAGACATACCTTTCTTTAGACCAACTCCCTCCCTAGCACCACACCCACACCCACTTCACTGCAATCTACACCCACACGACCACTACACATCAACCTACAACTTACACCCACACTTAATTAAACCTACATCTCTCTCTCTACACGTCAACCCTAAGCCCATCTCACTCTCTACACATCATATAACCTTGTACACCTAACACCCACACCCAAAACACACACACCTCTCTTAAACACTCACATCCATTCACCAACTTCACTGCAACCCCTACACACACACACACACACACACAACCACTACCTACAACTAACACCCACACCCAAAACACACCTCTCTTTAAACACTCACATCCATTCACCAACTTCACTGCAACCCCTACACACATACACACACACAACCACTACCTACAACTAACACCCACACCCAAAACCCACCTCACCCTCTACACGAACACTACCAGTACTACACTCATCACTACCGCACCAACCTACCTTCATTCTACCTGTGGGCACCTGTGTAATTTCACCTCATATTAACCCCCATCGCCAGGCCCTTGTACGGTAAGGTTTGCCTCTGAGTGGTCTGTGGAGAGAGAGAGAGAGAGAGAGAGAGAGAGAGAGAGAGAGAGAGAGAGAGAGAGAGAGAGAGAGAGAGAGAGAGAGAGAGAGAGAGAGAGAGAGAGAGAGAGAGAGAGAGAGAGAGAGAGAGAGAATGCTAGTGGGAGATGTGGGTTTTCTGGAGTGAGTGATAGAGAGAAAGAGAGAGAGGAAGTCATAAGGAGAATAGATGAGGAAGGTGGGGAGGAAATATTTTGTGTAGAACTTGGTCATGAGAAGAAAAATAATCATACGAAAGATATACGAGGAAGGCAGTGGAGGATGGAGTGGGGAGTGGGGAGTGGAGGGTGGAGTGGGGAGTGGAGGTGGAGTGAGGAGGGGATAGTCTGTGGGCTAAGTGGAGGGTGGAGGATGGAATGAGGAGTGGAGGGAGAAGGTTGAGTGGAGAGGGGGTCGTCTGTGAGTGGAGTAGAGAGGGAGTAGTCTGTGAGTGGAGTAGAGAAGGATCGTCTGTGGGTGGAGTGGGGAGGGAGTAGTCTGTGAGTGGAGTGGGGAGGGGGTCGTCTGCCTGTGGGTGGAGTGGGGGAGGGGGTCGTCTGTGGGTGGAGTGGGGAGGGAGTAGTCTGTGAGTGGAGTAGAGAGGGGGTCGTCTGTGGGTGGAGTGGAGAGGGTGTCGTCTGTGGGTGAAGTGGAGAGGGGAGGGAGTAGTCTGTGAGTGGAGTAGAGAGGGGGTCGTCTGTGGTTGGAGTGGGGAGGGGTACTTGGCTCATGAGGAAAAAAGAGTGGGTGTGGGGGATGAATTCTGCATGCTTCCTCCTCTGATGATATGCTGTCCAGAATGAGGTACGGGCCAGCCTTCCTCTCCTGCCACCACCACCACCACCACCACCAATTCCTCCTTCTACTCCCCATTCCTTCTTTTTCCTCCTTCATCTCCAGTCTCCTTCTTCCTCCTTCTACTCCCCCATTCCTTCTTTTTCCTCCTTCATCTCCAGTCTCCTTCTTCCTCCTTCTACTCCCCCATTCCTTCTTTTTCCTCCTTCATCTCCAGTCTCCTTCTTCTTCCTTCTACTCCCCCATTCCTTCTTTTTCCTCCTTCATCTCCAGTCTCCTTCTTCTTCCTTCTACTCCCTCATTCCTTCTTTTTCCTCCTTCATCTCCACAGTCTCCTTCTTCCTCCTACTCCTTCATTCCTTCTCCATTTCCAGACTCCTTTATCCTTCTCTGCCACCACCACCATCACCAGTTCCTCCTTCTACTCCCCCATTCCTTCTTTTTCCTCCTTCATCTCCAGTCTCCTTCTTCCTCCTACTCCTTCATTCTTCACTTTCCTCCTCCATTTCCAGCCTCCTTTATCCTTCTCTGCCACCGCCACCATCAGTTCCTCCTCCATTCCTTCATTTTCCTCCTTCATCTCCTTCTGTTTCCTTTCCTTTTTTTCTCCTCTGTCTCTTATTCCTTCTTTTTCCTTCCTCTCCTCTTACTTCTTCCTCCTCCATCTCCTTCCTCCTACTCTTGTTTCCTTTTCCTTCTTCCTCGCTCGTCTCCCCTTCCTTCTTCTTCCCCCTCCGTCACTCCTCTCTTTACCATCACCACCACCAACACAGCCACCAACATCAACCCTTATTCCTCCTCCTCCTTCTCCTCTTCGACCACTGCCACTACAACCTCGATACCTTCCTTCTCTTTATCCTCCCTCCACTCTGCTGTCATCTCCAACATACTAGTAGATTAGGTATGAAAGTTTATAATCAATTAGCACCTTAAGAAGCAAAAATGTGTTGTTGTTGTTTGACAGTCCTTGATTATTTTCCTCTTTCTCCTCCACCATTTCCCACGATCATAATCACCACCACCACCACCATCACAACATAACCTCCCGATAATCCAACCACGTCACCACCACCACCACCACCCCCACCAACAACAACAACAACAACAACAACAACAACAACAATAACAATAACAACAACACCATAGTCTATACCACCACCACCACTATCATCATCAAAACACCCCACCACCTCATCCACCACACTTCCACCACATCATCCACCACCTCATCCACCACACTTCCACCACCTCATCCACCACACTTCCACCACCTCATCCACCACACTTCCACCACATCATCCACCACACTTCCACCACATCATCCACCACACTTCCACCACATCATCCACCAAAACCTCTACCACATCATAACCCACCACACTCAACCACCACCATCATCCACCAAACCAACACCACCACCACCTCATCCACCACACTTCCACCACCTCATCCACCACACACCAACCACCTACACTATAGCCTCATACACCAACACCATTAACAAACCACCCAACACTATCATCCAACACACCCAACCACCACCACCACCACCACCACCACCACCTCATCCACCAAACCACCACCACCACCACGACCACCTCATCCGACCCACCAGGGAGAGAGAGAGTGGCCGACCAGCTGTATAATGCCCTGATAAAGAGCTGTCATATTTCTCCCTCATTAAGTGTGGAGAAGTCGTGGCAGGACCTCACCTCTCCATGCATGCCCTGTGTTTCATGAAGCAAGAATCCATCTCTGATTATGTTAACTTGTGTTGTGCCTGGGAGAGAGAGAGAGAGAGAGAGAGAGAGAGAGAGAGAGAGAGAGAGAGAGAGAAATAAATCTCGCTAGACCTGACAGACTCGGTAGCAAAAGGCGAAGGAGATAATTATAGATGAGGGACAGTAAACACGAAGGAAATAGAAGGAAAGATGGGACAGTTTGACCTAAAGAGAGTGGTTCGGGTTCAAAGAGGAGCCAAATCCTTTCAAACATTGCCTATATCACTCACTGCACACAATATCCCACTACGGGGAGAGAAAATTATAATATTCATGTTAAATGTTATCAAATAGGAATAATGTAATTGCAAGTGATAATCTTCCTAAATTGGCACAACATTTTGCGTAAGCAGCCCAAAATATCAAGCATGTCTGTCCTCTTTCCGAAACCCGTATATATTAAAACAGCTGAGATAACTTCACAACTCTGGCATCTGTGTCACACTAACCGTAGCAAGTATTTAACGATAACTTATAATTATTTTGCTACATAGAAGTTTAATTATTATAAAGTTTTCAAAATGGGAACATAATTTGTGTCACTCTAACCGTAGCAATTATTTAACGATAACTTTTAATTTTTTTTTGCTACATGGATGTTTCATTATTATAAAGTTTTCAAAATGGAAACATAATATCAAGAACATAATATTGCCACCCAGTGTATCATCATCCACCAACTTTCTGGACCCGTAAAATTTCAGCTCCTGAGTTCTGGAAAGTTGCCTCACTGGATTATCCTCACTTCTTGTAAATGTATCCTTCCTTTCCCTGCTTCTCCCCAGTCAGTCCCTTCATCCTTCCTTTACTTTATGGCTTCCCCTCACTGTCTATTTCCCATCACAATGTCTTTTCCTTCCTTCCCCTCACTGCCTATTTCCCATCACCATGTCTTTTTTCCCCTCACTGCCTATTTCCCATCACAATGTCTTTTACTTCCTTCCCCTCACTGCCTATTTCCCATCACCATGTCTTCCTTCCCCTCACTTCCAATTTCCAATCACAATGTCTTTTACTTCCTTCCCCTCACTTCCTATTTCCCATCACAATGTCTTTTCCTTCCTTCCCCTCACTACTTATCTCATACCCCTTTTCTTTTCTTCCCCTCACTCCCGTTCTCCTATCACTATGTATATATTTGATTCACTCTCTTTAGTGGTTCTCTCCTTGTCCCTGTTTCCATTTCTTAAAATATATTCCTCACTGTTACTGTTGGTATTTCTCTCTCTCTCTCTCTCTCTCTCTCTCTCTCTCTCTCTCTCTCTAACCATAACTAAACAAAACAAGTCAAATTATTATTCACACTCTCCTTTCAGCCATCCTTCGAGATTATCGCTTCATTCAAACACACGAATCTTGCCAAAACAGTTTAAAGTAGTGTATATATAACTCGTTCATGCATGGTACATACATAATATAAATAAGTGAGCACCAATGGAATCTTAAACATGTATGCATTCCTAATTTTCCATGTAGCCAATCTATCTATATACCTCCTTGGCTTTCTCTCCGTTCTGTCTCAATCATTCCAGCCCCTCTTATTATGCCCCTAGTAATCACCTTATCTCCTAATATGTTCATTCTTTTTTTTCTCTCTCCCTCCCTCTCTCTCTCTCTCTTACAGACTTTCCCCGCATCTAACCTAAAAGTTTCTCCTTACCACACCAGGATCTTCAACCTCTTCCCTATCTTCCCTCCTCTCTATCTTATATATATATATATACTCTCCACCTTTCAACCCAACCCTATCCAAACCATAGCCTATTTTTTTTTTTTTTTTTTTTTATCTTTCTCTGATCTACTTGCGTCCCTATCCCTCCTTTCCCTTCTCTCCTAATTTCTATTCTATCTTCGCTTAAATCTATCTTTCTCTCACCTTTCCCTGAACTCTCTCCACCTCCTTCCCTTATACTTCTTGCAATTCCATCCATCCATCCACTCACTCCTTTTGACATACGAGGAAAGATTAATAAAGCTCAACATGTTTTCTCTAGAAAAACGTAGAACACGTGGGGACCTCATCGAAACTTTTAAAATCCTTAAAAACTTTAATAAAATTAATTATGAAAATTTATTCCAGCTCTGTCCCCAGTCTAGTACGAGAAATAACGGTTATAAATTAAAAGGACAACGTTTTAACACAGAACAGCGAAAGAACTTTTTCAATATCAGAGTCGTAAACTATTGGAATAAACTCCCGGCATCTGTAGTAGCAGCGAATACAGTAGAAACATTTAAAAATCGCCTCGATAAATATTTTCAAGAAAATGGGTTTTAATATGTTTTATTGTATTTTTGTTTTCTCTTATAGTAGTGAGTACTGTAGATGTTAGAATCAGACTTCAACCACTTTCCCTACATGCCTATAAAATTTCCTTGTGCGTTCTTTATAACAAGCAAGGTGTTATTTTCTATCTGTTTTTCCAACCGGTATATCCGGTGGGAGTGGTGGGTGGGGAGGAGCCTTGTCCTTTGCTATCCTTTCCTTCAACACGTAGTCTAGATTAGCATAGTTAAACAGGTAACCTAGTAAAAGGTCACTATGGACCTCCTGTTGCCTGTACTTCCTTTGTATTCCTTTGTATTCCTGCAGCCTATACTCCTTTCCTCTCCTTCATCTTTCCCTTCTTTGGTCTTTTCTCCTCCAATTTCTCTTTTCATTCTCTGTAAAGCGCAACCTGATGTTCTTTTTTTTCATGTTCTCCCTTCTTGTACTTTCTCCTCTTCCTTCTTACTGTCCTTTCATTTCCGCCCTTTCTCAACACTTTCCTCCTTCTCTTTTTTCTCTTCTCCCTTTCTCATCCTCTTCTTTCTCTTCCTCCTCCTCCTCTTCTTTTTCCTCCTTCTCTTTCTCTTCCTCCTCTTTCTCCTAATAGGTTTTCCTATCCTTCCTTCCTCAACACCTTCCACCTCCTCTTTCTCCTTCTCCTCCTCTTTTTCCTCCTTCTTCTCTTCTCTCTTTCCTTTCTTTCTTTTCTCAACACCTTCCTCCTCTTTCTCCTCCTCTTTCTTTTCTTCCTCCTCTTTCTCCTCCTCTTCTCCCTTCCATCTCTTCTTCACTCGACCTCCTTTCCTCGTTGCCTTCCTGTTTTTGCCATACAGCTCGTGATCGTACCAACTCTCCGTCCTCACACTCCCCTAGCCCCTTCTCCTGCCTCACCCATACCTACACCTAGCCACTTGTTAGCCCTCGCCCCACCCCATTCTCTATCTCCTCACCCCATACCCTCATTTCTCCTCCCCACTCCATATCACCCCGCCCTCATCTCTCCTCCCCACTCAACCCCAGCTTCATATCTGCTCCCCATTCCACCTCACCCCACCCACATTTCTCCTTCTCACCTTACCCTCATCTCTCCTCCTCCCCACACTACCCTCATCTCTCCTCCTCCCCACCATAACCTCATCTCTCCTCCCCTCCCTACCCTCACAATTCTCTACCCATGTAACCTACCCACATGTCCCTTTTACACCTCACCCTCATCTTTCTTTGCCACCCTACCTTACCCTCATCTCTCCTCCTACCCACCATACCCTACCCTCATCTCTCCTACCCACCCACCATAACCTCATCTCTCCTACCCACCCACCATACCTTCATCTCTCCTCCCCTACCCACCATACCCTCATCTCTCCTCCTCCTACCCACCCACCATACCCTCATCTCTCCTCCTCCTACCCACCCACCATACCTTCATCTCTCCTCCCCAACCTACCCTACCCACCCTCATCTCTCCTCCTCCCCCCTTCAACAATACCCTCATTTCTCCTCCTTATTCAACCTTCCCATTTCCATCACACTCTCATTTGCCCATCCCTACACCTGTTGGTATGTGAAATTGGTTTGTACCTGTTCCATTGTGTCATTTCTTTCTCCTCTTCCCTTTCTACTTTCTCTCTTTTTACCTTTCTCTCACTTTTTTTTTTTTTTACTTTTTTCTTATTCTCGTCATCCCCATCACCAAACAACCTCTCAAGAACCGACAAAATTATATTCGCACATGCATCTATCTCTCTTCTATTTTCTTTTCCCATCTCCCCATTCTCCTTCTCTAATTTTTTTTCCCTTTCCCCTAACCAACCTTTTCACCCACATCCAGTAACTATATATTTCTCCCTCTATCCCTAACCACCTATTTCTTCCTCTCCCTGTAACTAACTAATTTTTCAACCACAACCGCCACTCTCCACTACCACCACGTTCTACCATCACTACCACAACCACCACCACCACTATCACCACCATCATCACTCACATTTCACCACCACCACCACCACCACCACTATCACCACCACCACCATTACTCACATTCTACCACCACGTTCTACCATCACTACCACAACCACCACCACCACCATCACTCACATTTCACCACTATCACCACCAGCACTCACATTTCACCACCACCACCACCACCACCACTATCAATCATCACCACCATCACTCACATATCACCACCACCACCACCACCACCATCACTCACATTCTACCACCACCACCACCACTATCAATCATCACCACCACCACTCACATTCTACCACCACCACAACCACCACCACCACCACATTCTACCACCAAACAACACCACGACAGAATAATAATTACGATACCAACCACCAGAAAGTAGCCTACCAGTCCATGAAGGTAGTAAGTAGTAAGTGAGGGAAATGCTAAAATCACAATCATTAGCCCCCCTTTTTAGCACCTTCAGTCCCTAATTACCAACGTGAGGAGGGTGAGAGGATACATACATGGGCCTTGCTAATGATGGGGTGTTTCAACGTGGGTCTGATCTCGTCCCCCTGATCAGGAAAAAGATGATGGCAAAGTCGGAGGTGAAATATAGCCAATGTGGGCCTTCTCTCTCTCTCTCTCTCTCTATAAAAAATTCCTTACTCACTGTATATGTATGTATGTTATTATTATTATTATTATTATTATTATTATTATTAGTAGTAGTAGTAGTAGTAGTAGTAGTAGTAGTAGTAGTAGTAGTAGTAGTAGTAGTAGTAGTAGTAGTAGTAGTAGTAGTAGTAGTAGTAGTAGTAGTGGTGTTATTATTATTATTATTATTATTATTATTATTATTATTATTATTATTATTATTATTATTATTATTATTATTATTATTATTATTATTATTATTGTATGTTCAGTTACCAGCAGTGGAAAGAGAAAAATAAATTGTGTTTGAGTTGTTAGTGATTGTAGCATAATAATGGTGTTTATGTGATGTTACACGTTATTATTTCATGTTACATTAATTAAGTTAGTGAGGATTATCATAACAAACTATATTTCTATTGGACTACTGTATGTTTGATGTACAGTCGCGGCAAATAATCCTTGACCAGACTTCCATTTACACCCTGATCAAGGACTATGTGCCGCGACTGTACCGGTATCCTTAATTAATAACCACCAAAGATGTTAGATAAATAAATTCATGAACAATTGCTGCTCCTCTCAAAATATCTCTGCAATGATCTTGAATATTTGTGAGAAAAATAAATATTGACTGATACAGAGATCGATACATTCATTCTATTGTGTTTCAATTTAGAATTTCTACTGAGTCTTTGTCGAGATAATATTAACTACTTCCAACACTCTTTTGATGTCACATTTAATAATATATATCTTTTTCATGTTATTTTTTCTTCTAAACGTGATGGATATGCAGTACATTTATATTTATGGTTGGTTTTGCCTTTACTTAAAGTCGTGATAGAGTATAATGAAGTTATGTTGGCGTGGGCACTAACTAAATGACGCTTTTCTAATTTTTTTTTTCTAGTCCACTACTTCATTATTTTACTTGTCACTCTATAATAATTGTCTCATACCAAAAGCCTAAATCATTTTCTTCCCTTTGTATTTATCTCTTTCTCAGTCCACACAGTGAATTCTTATTTTTGTTTATCTCTTTCTCAGTCCACACAGTGAATTCTTATTTTTGTTTTATCTCTTTGAAGTTCGTTTCCGTCCTCCCGTTTTTACTCTCACTCGCAATATTATGAAGTGACAGAGACCGAAAGAATAATAACAAAATAGATTGATAAAATGAACAGAGCAACGTGGATATAAGTAGTTAGAAAGATAGATGATGGGATAGATAATTATATAGAAAGCGAGAGACGGGGGAGGGAGAGATCAAAGCAGATTGAGGCGGTGTGTAAGAAGCAGTAAGAGGGGAGATAGAAAGCTTGGAGAGCGAAGAAGAGAGATGAGAGATGGAAGGGCTGGTGTTATGTATGTATGTATGTATGTATGTATGTATGTATGGAAGGTGGGTTGGCCATATACTGTAAGTTGTAGTGGTGGGGTAACGGAAGGTTGGTTGGTTGGTTGGTTGGTGGGTCGGTCGAATGGTGGGTTGGTTGGTGGGTGAGTTGTTGGGTTGGTGGTGTTGGGTTGGTGATGAGTTGGTTGTTCATTGTGGAATTGTTGGGTTGCTGGTGGGTTGGTGATGGGCTAGTTAGGTTAGTTGGGTTAGTTGGTGATGAGTTGTTGAGTTGGTGGAATTGTTGGGTTGATGGTGGTTGGTGGAATTGTTGGGTTGATGGTGGGTTTGTGGAATTGTTGGGTTGATGGTGGGTTTGTGGTTGTGGTTTGTGATGAGTTGGTGGGTTGTGGGTATAAGTGGACTGGTCTGGTGCCCCGTGGAGACCAATCCAAGACATCCCACTGTGTAATGTGTGCCGGGTGATGTGGGAGACAGCAGGGGTGGGTAGGCGACACTACACACTACACATTGTTAGCTGGAGCGTGAAGTAAACTATTGCACTGAGAATTTTGTGCTTCTTTCTTTAACTCTGGATACAGGCGGCGTTGTTCCCCTCACTGAAATTCAAGTCATCCTTAACATACACAGATAAGTTTTGACTCTTGTACTAGCAATTTGTATCAGCACCATCAGTAATGTGAGGATATTATATTCCGAATACTGAAATGTTATCACGGCAAAAATTAAAAGACCTTTATCATTGCAAACTCTCATCTACTTATACGGTAGTTTTCCTGGGCAAATCTCTTGGACATTGATAAAAGGGATAATGGCAGGGTCAGATATGTCATTGCCAGGCAGAAAGGTGTGACTCAGTAACCCATATGAGGCACTCGTTTCGACATACACATAATTATCCGGGTTGTTGTTTTAATCCAATAGTGATGACTTAATTTACAGCCAATAATCCTGCATTCCATAAATACACATTAGCTGGTATGAAGGAGGAAGTAGTCAGAGTTTCACAACCACCTAAACACTAAGGCTCATATTTTTATTCATTTGAGTCAGGGCTGTTTCCAATCATACTAAACCCCAACCTCTCTTATCAATTCCTTTTTCATCCCCACAATGCAAATCCAGAACACTTTTTTTTCCGAGCCACTTTCCCACTAGCTTCCCATCGCCCTCGCAGCCCTCAAATCTAGACCATAGTATCTCCTGTCCTTTCTTCTAATATCTCATTGAAGTCTTAGAGCATTAGTCTCTGTTTCCCCCTAGCATCCTAAAATTTCGATCCCTAGCATTCCTCACTCTTTCCTAACTTCAATTCCAAGACCACAACACCATTTCATAAAGCTCCCTCAAAACACACCAGAAAAAGCACCAAAGCACCGAACTCTCTCAAACCCAGACCACTATATAACCTGTATATTATAACCCATACACTTTACGTAGCTACTTTATTCCAGATCAGTAGGTAGGTCCCTTCCCATAGTCTTAGTTCCCTCAAATTCTCTAGAACACTTGCCCCCCTTTCCGTAGCTACACTAAACCCCCTCGCACTAGCCAGCCCCCACCCACTATGACTATACCCACTTGCCCCCTTTCCGTAGCCCCTCTAAGCTCCTCACACTAGCCAGTCCCCACCCACTATGACTATCCTCTAAACCCCCTCACACTAGCCCCCCACCCACCCACTATGACTATACCCACTTGCCCCCCTTTCCGTAGCCCCTCTAAGCCCCTCACACTAGCCAGCCCCCACCCACTATGACTATCCTCTAAACCCCCTCACACTAGCCCCCACCCACCCACTATGACTATACCCACTTGCCCCCCTTTCCGTAGCCCCTCTAAGCCCCTCACACTAGCCAGCCCCCACCCACTATGACTATCCTCTAAACCCCCTCACACTAGCCCCCACCCACCCACTATGACTATACCCACTTGCCCCCCCTTTCCGTAGCCCTTCTAAGCCCCTCACACTAGCCAGCCCCCACCCACTATGACTATCCTCTAAACCCCCTCACACTAGCCCCCACCCACCCACTATGACTATACCCACTTGCCCCCTTTCCCTAGCCCCTCTAAGCCCCTCACACTAGCCAGCCCCCACCCACTATGACTATCCTCTAAACCCCCTTGCACTAGCCAGCCCCCACCCACTATGACTATACCCACTTACACTAGCCAGCCCCCACCCACTATGACTATCCTCTAAACCCCCTCACACTAGCCCCCACCCACTGACTATACCCATAACGTCGTGTTCCGTAAGCAAAGTAGCGGGAGCACATTTGTCGAGACATGTGGTGAGCGGTGCACATTAGACCGCTTTGTTGCTTTAGTTAGCCTGGGTACCTGCCTGACTGCCTCGCCTACTGCTCCACTTTATTACTACTACTGCCCATACCAGTACACACACACACACACACACACACTAACACACACACACACCACACACACACACACACACACACACATACACACACACACGTTCTCTCTCTCTCCTCTCTCTCTCTCTCTCTCTCTCTCTCTCTCTCTCTCTCTCTCTCTCTCTCTCTCTCTCTCTCTCTCTCTCTCTCTCTCTCTCTCTCTCTCTCTCTCTCTCTCTCTCTCTCTCTCTCTCTCTCTCTCTCTCTCTCTCTCTCTCTCTCACACACACACACACACACACACACACACACACACACACACACTCACTCATGCGCACATACACACACACACACACACACACACACACACACACACACACACACACACACACACACACACTCGGACACATATTTAGCACTCGCACACATACACCCACGCACACGTGCCTATGCTCGTGTACCCTTGGCTTATACGGGTGGTCGTGTAAATAAAAGGACTCAAACACACAGACATATAGATACTTTCCAAAGCCAACACACACACACACACACACACACACACACACACTCACGCTCTCACTCATGCGCACATACACACTCACTTACTCACTCACACACACACACACACACACACACACACACACACACACACACACTCACGCACACACACACACACACACACACACACACACACACACACACTGAGCCTCTAAGCAAGCAAGCACCATCTACCTCACGTTGCCTCCCAAACACAAAACACATCATAAAAATAGAAGCAAGGTACAGGCACACATCCCATCCCATCCCATCCCATCCCGTGCCGTGCCTTCCTTCTCTCTGCTGCCCTGTCCCCCTCACGATGATTCACCTGGGCCAAAAATTATATGGCATTATATGAGTCAGGGCAGGGGACGGCCGGCTCCCGACCCATAACTCGTGGAGGTCCCGGGGAATTATCTGTAATCTTGCGAATTAGCACGCTTTCTGCCTGATGTACGAATTTCCCTGGCCGCTATTATCTACTTATTAATTACTGGGGTCTGGTGCAATATATAAGGCTTGGTGATCGATGTGTGTGTGTGTGTGTGTGTGTGTGTGTGTGTGGAAGGATGGACTGAGGATGGGGGAAGAGTGTGGGGTGAGTTGGTTTGTGCGTAGAGTGGGATGGGAGGAAGGATGGACTGGGTAGGGTGGGGGGGGGGAGAATGTGGGGTGTGGGGTGAGTTGGTTTGTGCGTAGAGTGGGGAGGGATGGAAAGAGGGGTGGACTGGGTAGGGGGGGTGGAATGTGGGGTGAGTTGGTTTGTACGTAGAGTGGGGGGGATGGGAGGAAGGATGGACTGGGGAAGGTGGGGGGAAAGTGTGGGGTGGCTAGTTTGTGCTGAACAAGGCCTTGGAAGGGTAAGAATGTCGGATGGAGAGGGTACGAATATAGAATGGAGAAGGAAGAGGGAAGTATAAGTGTGT
>JAWQEG010007141.1:0-35026 GCA_033782935.1 Petrolisthes cinctipes
GTTGGTGCTTTACAGTGGAAGAAAATGTGGAAATCTGTGGTCCTTTGGTTTTGTGTCAGTGTTTGTGTTGGTCGTCATTGGTGTAGTGGTAGTGGTCCGAATAAAGTGAATGGATTTTTTTAAGGGTTTTCCAGATGTTGACTAACTTTATTTTGGAAATGAAATATAAGTGCATGGATATACAGTAATGTTCGATAAGTTATAACGTTTGCACCTCGTGTGTGTGTGTGTGTGTGTGTGTGTGTGTGTGTGTGTGTGTGTGTGTGTGTGTTTGTGTAGAACGGCCAGCAGTCGTGTAAGTAAACAGGATGTCTTGAGTGAGTGTCGGTGTTTGCCTGGAAGAGGACACAGCAAGGAACTGACAGTGTCCACTCCATTCTCTCTATCCCACTCACTCTCTTTACACACACACACACACACACACACTCTCACACACACACACACCACACACACACACACACACACACACACACACACATGTATACAACTTTCTTTTTACTATCGTTATATACTGTTCATTCTCTTCCTCTTTAATACATAAGGAAGTACAGATTATTTGAACCAAGTCTGTTGCACTTGATGTAGATATTCGTACGTACACAAACTACACGTTAAATGTCACTTATCACAGGGAACAAGGAGGGAAAATCTCCACTTACTTGTTTTTTTTTTACTCAGTGTTGATGGAACTGATCATTAGATATCGAAAGTTTCCTGCCTCGGTGTCTCTTCACACTTTCTTCCTGCCTGTTCATGGGATGTCGGCCAACAAATTCATTCTTCCGCTACAGTTTGTGATACCTGCATCCGTGAGACTGCATTTTTATTATGGATAATGTCATACGTTTACAGCATTTTAGATTCCTTTTCTAAGTTCATGTGTGAGTGGAGATCAAAGGTTTACTTGTTATTGTGACCTTCGTTCTTTCTCTTCTTCTGCTACCTTATTGATGTATATGTTTTCACAATGTTATCTATTATTTTCACTTACTATTAACCTGCTTTGGAAAAATCCGCGTGAGAGATAGGCTAAGTGCACTTACAAACATAATAAATGGACAAATAAACACACACAAACACACACATAAACTCTCTAAGTTGTATAAGTATTGCACCTATATATAGTTCATTCTCCAAAAGTGCATAATAAAAATTTAGTGTGTGTTCATTGGTTTTGAACGTCGCTGACTCACTCTCCTGACGTGTCTGTTCTTTTCATTTATTTACATATTTATCGACGCTTCCCTCACAAACCGTTTCTTAGAATTTGCCGAATAAAATTTTGGGAGGTTTTAATTATTATGTGATTGTGGCGTACTTGGGTCAGGGTAACTAACCTCTCAACATGCCGTTTATGTAACCCAGGATCAGAACTTCAATGGCCATGGTGTGGTGTGGTGGGGGAAAGTGAGGATAAATAAATGTCGTGTAATGGTATGGAGTCAGTGCTCGTAATTTCACAAAGTGGCATCTATCTGTGTTGTGGGTCAGGGTCAGTGTCAGCCTCGCCCCCCTATACCTTCCCGTGGTGTGTTTTGGACCCACCCTACCTTCCTTCCTTCCCTCTCTTCGTCAACATTGTCGCCTGCCGTCATTCTCTGCCGCCTCCAATCACAATGTGGCCTCCCATGCATTCTCACACTGCTGCTTTCCCTCCTAACCTAACACTGATATCTTTCATAACACTACACTGACGCACTTTATTTATATGATATACAGTAAAATATATTCTCACTCATGTTGTCCTATTTGATGTCTTGGTAGTGGGGGAAATGTTTACAGTGACAATGCAAGTGACCTCGGTTTATTTATTTATTTATATATTTATTTTGAAGTCTTACAACTCAAGGGAAACTAAGCATTCAACATCAAAATGAAAATGGAAAAAAAAAATTAAAGGATAATGTACTAATTTATTGTACACGTGTAATATAATATGTAACCCGATCACTTATCGACTCATACAAGAGTGTTCTAATTGGCTCCTTGTCTGGTGATGATGAAAATAAGTTGTACCCTGTAAGAGTTTCAGGTGCATTGTGGACGTGAGGAGGAGGAGGACGAGGTATTTTAGTGTGACAGTTTTTGTGTTTACATTCGTGTGTGGGCCGTGACGGTGGCGATGGGCAGGATGGGGATGAACAGGTTTGGAGAGTGGAAAGTCGCACAGTTCTTTAAGTGTGTGTGTGTGTGTGTGTGTGTGTGTGTGTATGTATGTATGTGTGTGTGTGTGTAAATCGAGTTGTTGTGTGGCTGTTGAGTGTGTGTGTGTGTGTGTGTGTGTGGTGTGTGTGTGTGTAAATCGAGTTGTTGTGTGGGTGTTGCGTGTGTTGAGTGTGTGTGTGTGTGTGTGTGTGTGTGTGTGTGTGTGTGTGTGTGTGTGTGTGTGTTTGTGTGTGTGTGTGTAAATCGAGTTGTTGTGTGGGTGTTGCGTGTGTTGAGGGCTGTTGAACTCTTGTGTTGGGGTACGTCTGTATGCATGTATGTATGCGTTGTATGTATGCGCTTATGTAACACTCTTTCAACCTACCCACTACCAATAATAGGTTGGGATTTCATAACTGGTTCTCCTCCCTGGTGAAGAATGGAATTGGCTATTGTAACCACGACCCTGGCCATTCCTAGATACGTTTGTGTTTGTACAGTTCGTTAGATGGAACCTGGGAGTATACATCTACTAACAATTCTTCGGTAATAATAATGATAATAATAATAATAATAATAATAATAATAATAATAATAATAATAAAAAATAATAATAAAAATAATGATAATAATGATGATAATAATGATGATGATAATAATAATAATAATAATAATAAAGTAATAATAATAATAATAATAATAATAATAATAGGCTGCTTTGTATCCGTTTCATTACTTAATCATGATGGTTTGAGATTAAGAATCTGTGAAAGTGTCTACTACCAAACATAATCAAGACTATAGAGGACCCACCAGATAAATCCATATTGGGTATAGTCTTTACAGTCTCCTTGCCAACTGTACATCGAATATGGCATATGTGTTGTGTGTGTGTGTTATTTTTATGTGGGTAAGCATGTGTGTGTTTTATATTGTATTGTGTGAATGAGCGAGAAGAGCTTCATGGGTTTCTCTCTCCTTGCTGCCTCTAATTAACTCACATCTGTGTCTTTTTCCACGAGAAGAAGAGGTCAATTATATGAAACAATAGCCTGGACCTTTAGACGTGGTAATTACCCGGACAAACGGCCTTTTTAATGGTCATTATTAATTTGCTTTCTGTTGGGGAACCATTGCTTGTGTCGTGGCTGAGGAGATTAAGGGGGTCATACACTTTTGCTACATTTGAGTGCTTGATGCCTCCAAAGTAAGACAGGAAACAGGACCAGGTTAACAAAAATCATGGTGGCCTGTTTCCTGGAATAATGTGGAGGATTCAGTTGATCCACAAAACACTACCTATATTGAAGGAGCTTGTTTTCTTGGTATAGTCAGGGAGGAATCAGAAACCCCCAATTCTCGTACACGATGACAGGGTCCAAAATAAGTATAAATAGCTCTATCCTGTAAAAATGGTTTCCACTCCCTCAGTAGGTCACTCAAAGTATAGGTCATTCCTAATAATGGTTCTATTATGTGTTATACTTTGGAGGATTCAGTGGCCCTCCAAAATATAAAAAGAGGTTCTCCCCTTAATAAATGTGACACGACGCCTTGGCCTCGGGGAGATGAGAGTACAATGTGTCAGTGTGTATTGACATTTACTGTATGCATTATAATTTATATTATTATATGACTGGTAGCCTACTGATACACACGTTGTATAAATCCTCTAAATGCAAACTCAAAATTATATGAAATAACAAAAAGTGGCAGTATAGTATGTAGAATGATAAAAGCCCATTAGAAATCTCAAACAGAACTATAATATAAAAATCCATTAGACATCTCAAACGGTAGCAGATGTTATATTTTACCTTTATGATTCGAGTACAAATTTCCTTCTCTTAATTATCATGACAATTAACCCTATTGGCATTTATAGAGTTGTCACAATTAGGAATGGCAATAAAACTTTACGACATAGCCAGGTCATGATTTGCCAGTAAAAATTAACGGGACTTTTAAATCTAATTAGCTTTGGTTTCATTTACTGACGGCGATCGTGAGGGAAGGATACCAGACCAGATGGGTGGGGTGTGGCAAGGTGAGGTGTGTGTGTGTGTGTGTGTGTGTGTGTGTGTGTGTGTGTGTGTGTGTGTGTGTGTGTGTGTGTGTGTGTGTGATTGTGTTGAGTTGTGTGTAGTGAGTGTGTGTGTGTGTGTGTATGTGACGTGATGTGCGTGATTGTGATTGTGTTGTGTTGTGTGTACTGTAGTGTAGTGTGTGTGTGTGTACTGTAATGTGCGTGATTGTGTAGTGGGTGTTTGCGTGCGTGATCTCTAAGCGTGGTATGGTTAGTGTTATGTCTGCTAATGTGTGAGTGTTGGTTGATGGATATTCATTTAAATATAGAAGTAATACCAGTAGGCCTAAGATTTGAGAGAGAGAGAGAGAGAGCGCGCATGGTAAAGAGAGAGAGAGAGAGAGAGAGAGAGAGTATGGTAAAGAGAGAGGGAGAGTGAGAAAGCATTAATGATATTCTGGTAGTGGATTCTGGTGAGAGACTTGGCTGCTTCCCAGGTCCACTTGAGTTCCCTCGTCCACCAGTCCGCCTACATTCAGTCAGTGAGTCAGTCCATCCCAGCAGTCCAGTATGACTATGATGGGTCCAGTTCACCCAGACCAACTCAAGTAGATAATCTGTTCAGTAGGGTCGTGGGGGGGGGGGGGAGGGGGAGCTTAGTGGAGAGAGAGAGAGAGAGAGAGAGAGAGAGAGAGAGAGAGAGAGAGAGAGAGAGAGAGAGAGAGAAAATGCACATAATTACTTCTATATTATAATTACCGGTATATATATTATTAACATACCCTCGCCAGTATTCAAACAGATTACCTTGAGAACTGTCCTGAATACATACTCAATTAAATTATGACATAATAACATTGGCTGCCACTGGAACTCACTTCAAACTGAGCACCGCTACTTACATCATAGCAGTAAGTGGCTTAAAATAATGTTGTCGGGAAATTTGATACTACAGACTGGTCAGTAAACAACATAATATTTACAAAGAATAGATATTTTTTGGTTATAGAAATTATGTTTTTTTTGCTTATTGGTTAAATGTTTCTTGGTATAGCTTATAGGAATCGGTAGCTCCTCGTCCCCCCCCACCCCCACCCCACCCCCGCCCCACTGTACACCACATGCCCCATAACAATCTGTATTCTGGATAAAAGGAGGATAAAACTATATACTACCATGACTCTTATTCCTACTCGGCTCTCATCCTAAATCCTAATGAGTTGTCCTTTAATAATTTAGTACAGTTGAGGAAGGTGGGATGTGAGGGGGTGTGAGGGAGGCCATGGGTTGTGTGTGAAGAAGAGGAAAGATAATCCCGACTGGCATTTAGGACCAGAAGGGAGGCTTTTATGGGGATTTGGAGGAGTGTGGTCCATCTGTCTGGTGGAAGCTGCATCTCCCCTCTCTGTCTTCTCTTCTCACCTGCCTCACCTGTCCTCCTCCTCTCCTCTCACCTGCCTACCTACCTGCACTCCACTCACCTGCCTGCCTCACCTGTCCCTCTCCTATCCTCTCCACTCACCTGCCTGCCTACCTGCACTCCATCTGCCTGCCTCACCTGTCCTCCTCTTCTACTACTGGTTAACCTATACCCTCCTTGCCCTCTTTCTTGCCTCACCTGTCCTCTCTCTACCCTTACTCTATCTGCTTCACTTAGTTCCTCCACACATTATGATTATTATTTCACTCTTCCTTACATCCACAACATTTATCATATGTATTATTTGTCCTATATAATCCAAGTGACTTACCTTTTCCTCTAGCACACAGGTAACAATTCCCTTACTCTTTTGTTCGCTCATTACTCTCACCCCCACGATGCCTGCCACTCCCCCAGCACCCTCTCACACTTTGCCCTCTCCTCGTCTACTCGTACACATTCTGGCATGCTCTCTTAACCTCCTTTCCATCTTCCATTCTCTCATTCAACCCCCCTCCCCCCACCCCCCTCTCCTTCCCACTGTTCCAAGCTCAAATCGACCGACCGCCCCTCTCCACCTTTTATTCTTCCATACCTCACCTCCCACCCCCCAACCCCGACCCCCTCGTCTGGTATGGTGCCCCAGGCTTGAGTCAACACAGCCGCTTGTCCTCACCACACACACACACACACACACACACACACACACACACACACACTATTCCTTTCGTTATTGTTGCCCTCATTGCATACAATTAACACTGCTACACACTACTCTCTACTCCACCTATCTCCCTTAAACACACACACACACACACACACACACACTTTGTCTTCACCCGTCCTCACTATACATACCACCTTCTACCTACCTACCTTACCCACTCTCTACATATACCCACTCTCTACATAGCCTCCTTCACCTGTATTGTTCTCCTAGGCACACACTCCAGCGACCCTCCATACATGTTCCCCGGACCACCACCAGCGCTATAGTCTCTCTCTCTCTCTCTCTTTAGATTTCTGTACTTTGGCTGGGTTGGGGGTAGGGAAGATCAAGGGTACTAAGGCAGAGTTAAGGGTAAAGAGAGAGGGGGAGAGGGTCAAGGGTACTATGGCAGTGTTAAGGGTAAAAGGGGGGAATGTTTAAACCAAGGCATTTGTGTTGAGTCTTCTCCCATACCTATCGTTCTCCACTCCTTCACTCCCATACAGTATCTCCTCTACTTACTTAGCGAGAGAGAGAGAGAGAGAGAGAGAGAGAGAGAGAGAGAGAGAGAGAGAGAGAGAGGGGGGGGGGGGGCAGTGGAGGTGTCATGTGTCAAGTGTCAAAGTGTTGAAATAGTTGGGTAGCCAAACAAAACAACAACAATGACTAACGTTGGTCACAGGAAAACACGCCTCCACCAAACGTCAACAAACAGACACTGGACCAGGTAAATGTGGACACTGGAGACATAAGTTTAATGTACCCCTTTAAAGTGTGACCGTAGTTTGAGGTGGTGGGTCCGTACTGGCAGGAATGTAATAGCTCTATATTTTTAACCTCTTATTTTTATTTGCGAGTGTTCTTGTTTTATTTTCATTTTTTTTTTTTTGTAATGAGTGTATACGTGTCCATGTCAGGATATATAGTTGTTTGTATATTTTTTTACCTGTGAATTTTGGTGATGCTAATGTGTCCGTTAATACGTCAGTTTGCGTTTATATATGTATAGACGGTGTGTGTGTGTGTGTGTGTGTGTGTGTGTGTGTGTGTGTGTGTGTGTGTGTGTGTGTGTGTGTGTGTGTGTGTGTGTGTGTGTGTTGAGTCACCTTGAATGTGTGTTGTCCCCGCCCCTGCCACACCCTGCCTGCCTCACCCAGTCAGGTAGGGTCAGGCAGGAAAGGCAGGACCTTCCCTACCCACATTCCCCACCCTCATTGCATTTGGTATATCCTGGTAGAGTGGAGGTGATAACAGTCATGGTAGGTGTGGTATTGTTAGGTGTGGTATTACTGGGTCTGATAAAGTGGTAGGCACGCAGTTGGCGATATTTTCTTAACCATAGTTGCTCGTAATATCTAACCTCTTCACGCTACTGAGTTTATGTATGATAATGTTTATAAGCAAAATTACCACTGCAGAAGTTATCGAAGAGAAGATGTCGCTATATCTATCTATCTATCTATCTAATTATCTATCTAATTATCTATCTATCTATCTAATTATCTATCTATCTATATATATATATATATATATATATATATATATATATATATATATATATATATATATTGTATATATTTTTTTCTTGGCCCCCTCCACCACATGTAAGGAAACACTGGGGAGTAACTATAACCCAGTCGGCCTTCGGTGGTAACGAGTTGATATATACATGTAAGGGGAAGGGGTCGTTTTCTGGTGGCATACGACATAAATATTCCCTTCTGAAAGTGTCTCATCTACACGTATAACATCTTATTTTGGTCTAGTCTGGTGGCGTATGACAAGGCGTTTATCCTCTTGGGATTTTTTTTTTTTTTATGCGAGGATAATCGTTCTTTCCGTGGTGTGTGGTGGTGGTCGCCTAGGTACATACGTAACGGGATGCTTCCATTTTGCGACGTTAGCCAACACTAACTTGGTAAGGCACGAAGGCCATACAACAACTTAATTAATGCAGGAACATGAATTACAACGCAAAAGTTCAGCTTCGGGTTAAATGTCACCAGACTGTAGATCCTTATCCATTGTGGTCAGATGTTTTCCTTTGTCGAGAAAAATGTCCATAAAGTTGCTAAAGATAAATATTGAAGCATGTTCTGTAATCATTCCTTGCCTGAAAAAGTGTTGTACAAATTTAGGAAGGAAGACCTGGAGTTAATGGAAATGCATTGGTATGATGCTGTGTTTGTATCGGAGTTAAGTTTTATGATAAGATGGCACAAATATTGTCTTCAAGCGTTCTTTCAGTGGTATAGTTACTTGCCAACAAACTGGTTATGACGAGGAAAAGAGTGTCTGTGTCAGCACAATCATTCATTCATACCTTCTCATACCAAAAGATTCACCATAGTAAGAACTTCACTACTGGAATAGTAAGCATTTCAGTAAAAGTAGACATATGTAAGTAGTTAAAATAGAATAGAATTGTAATAAAATTGGAAAAGGGTTCATTGAAGGAGGTAACTGTTGGGTGTTTTAGGAGGTGAACGGGACGACATGTAGGTGGGCAGTAGGTAAATCCTTCACGTGGCAGGCTGTGTCACACACCTGTCTACCCTTCACACTTACCATACTGTTCATCCCAACATTACATACACACACACACACACACACACACACACACACACACACACACACACACACACACACACACACACACACACACATGATTCATACTCGAATAACACGCGTACAGACCTCTTTCTGACACACACGCACACACACACACACACACACTGCTTCGCTTGTGTGTGTGAGTGTGTGTGTGTGTCCCTTAATAATGGGATTGAAATTGATATGTTCCGGTAATAGAATCATGCACGCTTCACCCAACCTGGATACTCACTCACCCGACGCTCACCTCATTTCAATCCGCCGGGTGAAAGTGAAGGTGATGATGATGATGATGACGTGTGTTTGAGGAGAAGGGTGTAAGTACAGGTAAGCAACGAGTCACGAGGCTTCAGCAACTCATCTCTTCTCTTTAGACCTTGGAGTAGTCAGTATGGAACTCGGTTGGTTGTTTGTTGTGATGATAATGATGATGTTGATGCTTATGCTTGGTTGTCCCCATACTCACTACACAACCCCTGGCGATTATCAGAATATACTCATGAGAAAAGGGTGTATTCGTATTTCAATTGTCTGCCCAGTAATAAGTGTAAGTTTATAAGCATAATTATTTTTTTTTTAGTATTATTTAGTTTAGTTCATTTCCTGTTCCTATTTGTTGTTGTAGGGAATTGAGTATCGTCGTATTTATTATCAGCTCTTGTTGGGAGTTTATTTATTATCAGCTCTTGTTGGGAGTTTATTTATTATTATTAGCTCTTGTTGGGAGTTTATTTATTAGCAGCTCTTGGTTCATCATGGGTTGGGAGTTCAAGAATTTCCGGCCCAATGTGGAATCCCCGTGTGTTGTGGGTGTGGGGCCGTCACACTATAGAGCATCTGTTTCGTTCGTCCTCTGTTCTCGGGGTAGATTTGCTCCGTTTAGGTTAGTTGGTGTCCACTAACCGCCAGAAAACAGGTTGAATGACGAATGAAGTCAAGGATTGCCAAGAGGACGGTGGAAAATGAGTTATTGATATACTTTTTTCAGTTACACACACACACACACACACACACACACACACACACACACACACACACACACACACACACACACACACACACACACACACACACACACACACACACACACACACACACACACACACACACACACACACACACACACACACACACACACACACACACACACACACACACACACACACACACACACACACACACACACACACACACACACACACCCACCCACCATATCGACCCCCATCAGTCCTGTGTTCTACTATATTGTATTTATTTTATTATAAGCTTAAATTTAACGGGCCTGATATAATTGGTGAATGACGAGTACAGATTTCTCCAAGGTTTACCGTAAAATAAATGCTCTGATGAGATATGTCTCTGTAAACATACATATCACAATAATCAGTAAACCCCATGCACTTCCCGGATAAAGTCACCAAAAACCACATTAAAGCTTCGTAGTTGTATCATAATGACTCGTGGAAAGGGTACATAAATATCCTCACTTTTAATTAAGGGGGCGAGGAACCACCCAGTGTCGAGTATAACAATCTGTCTTGTCTTGAGTAATATGCAAAGGATATCATCTCAATTAGCCCACTCGTCTTCCTGGAGAGTTACTTTTACCTTACGTCCCTGATTTCTATTTTGATGATCATACTGGACACAATGGCACCTTTCATAATTGTGCACGTAACCTTAGACCCCCTCTATGTAAAAGAAAAATATATATAAAGAGATAAATTGCTAACCGGTATCCTCCTGACCTCAGTATAGGTTGTCCAGGGTCGGGGTGAGTCAGCCTCCTCCCCCTCACTCACTCCCCCTCCTCCCCCTCACTCACTCCCCCTCACTCCTCCCCTTCCATTCCCTTCCACTCCACTCCACTCCACAACACGCAACTCATCCTCCCTTTCTTGCAGCTCAGGGTCTATCTGTCGAAAGGGGTCTGCAGCAGTAGCATCTGTTTTCTTCGTTCCCCGTCATTCATTCTCAGTTCCCCAGCCAATGTTGATCCGTCTAAGATTGTAATTATTATTTAACCCTTTGAGAACAAGTTTTAGAATGGCTACTGTGTTATCAGCTTTACTCTCTATTGCCACACGTCATATCCCGCATTATGGGAGTGGCCAAGGAGGAAACAGAGAACCTCCAAGGGTATGTGAATGTGAGACTGGGTAAGTTAGGCTGTGATTCACTTAGGATGGTAGAGGTTTGTGGTGGTTAACTTCACACTTTCAAAACACCACACTCAGTCCCAGATTCAGAATACTTATATAATCCACATCACAACAACAACAACACACACACACACACACATACACACACACACACACACACACACACACACACACACACACACACACACACACACACACACACACACACACACACACACACACACACACACACACACACACACACACACACACAGCCGACCTCGAGAAGAAAAGAACTCACAAACAGTAGGCAGTAAAACACACAGTATTTCACCACCTATTACACCCACAGCACACCCACATTCATACCACACTAAACCACATCCATCTATGCCATATGACATTACATTGGCTGTTCAGTCGACGCCCATCCCAAACAAAGATAAAACACAGACAACTCCACCCTCACCGACACCTACAACACACACACACACACACACACACACACACACACACACACACACACACCATTGTCCTTGTGTTGTTAACCATTCATGTGTCTGGTAATTGATTTGTTCTTTTATGGTAAGATTTTACTTCCTTACATCGGTATGGTATTATGGGGATAGAATTTTTATGCACACTCTTCAAAGTCGTGAAATGTTTCTTTATACCCACGCTGTATTGAACATAATTGCTTTAAGTTTTGGAGTATTTTTCTTTATATTAGTACGAAAATTCACACTTTAAAATCTGTATGAATGATGCTTCTGTTGTGGACGTCAGAATCTAACTTAGTGCATAAAGTTTGCAGAGTCATATAAAAACATTACACAACAATAGTCATGTCCTTTTGATTCATAGCCATCCAATGCTCTATTAAAATTGACAGTGAAAATACAACGTTCTCATTATGCCTCAGTTCAAAGCCCAAAACTCCAGCATTTACACCACGATCTGTGTAACTGCTTGGGAGTGGAGTGTGGTGGGTATTCGTTTGGTTTTAGTCGGAGTAAAATCATATAAACTACATCATCAGCGTGGAAAAGTTAAGCAACAATTGAAAATAAAATGTAATAGAATATATAAAAAATAAAAAACAAGTGAAAGAACCAACAAACTCGGTTCTCACGCACACCTCAGCTAAACACAAAATAATTCTCTTAAAACCCAGACACTTGAATCATAAATATGGGCAACAGTGAGGAGCGGCAGTGAAAGTGTTCCCTCCCCATGTAGCCTATGTGAGTAACTCTGTATGGGAGAGAAAACTGTACACTGATGATATTTTTAACCTTCATATATATGTTGTAATAAGTTCCATAATTTAAACGATAATAACACTGTAGGAATTGGAGAATGGTACTGTGGTCTCATCTTGGATTCGTGTATAATAGTTGTGATACCATTTTCGAATCCTGACGAGTTATATATACGTGTCCTTGAAGATTGGACAGTTATTAGTTTGCCAGGGTATAAGATAAAATGAGGACATGGCTGACATAGATGGGTGGACGGTCACAGGGATAACCAAACGGGATACTTTACTGAGTGTGTGATTCTTGTGTTGTTAGGTAAGTCGGTAGTCACGCCCACCACACCCCTTGTTCTTTCCCCCCTCCCTCCCCCTCCCCCACTCCACTCCTTACTTCTCTGACCCCCTGCTGTAGTCTCTTCTCTATGTGTTCTCCTCTCCTTACCATCCTGTATTTCTTCCTACAGTGTCTATTTCTTGTGTCGCCTCCCTGCCTTCAATCCTCCCTGCATGTGTTCCCTCTCTGACCCTTGATACAGTCTCGTCTCCCTGCCTTCTTGTATGTTCTTCCTTACATTGTCTATATTACCAGTGCCCCCTCCCTGCATTCCTCTCTCCTCCCTGTGTTTCCTCCCTCCCCACCCCCCCTGCTGATGTCTCTCCCATGCACAGTGTTCCAACTCCTTTCTCCGACACTGTATATCCTCCCACACCACTTCACCCACACCATCAGTTCAACTTCAGCCAATATGAGAATATACCAAGAACAAGATTTAATTACATTGGCTACTATTAATTTCGTATAGCAGGACTTTCGATCTAAATGCTAGTAAATATTCTTGTTATCCAAAGTAAAAAAAAATTAAAGCATGCCCTCAAAACAACAAACTTTTTTTTATTAATTTATTATATATATATATATATATATATTTTTTTTTTTTTATTATTAATTTATTATATGTATATACTGTATTATATTACATCTTTATTATTATTTTATATATTGTTTTTTTTTTTAATGGTGTGGGGAAGGAGGAAAGGTGCAATTTATATCATCGGTAAAATTTACGAGTAGGTTCACATTGCCAACGCCTTGTCTTGTATATCTTATGGGAGTAGTCAGTTGTGGGTAATAATGATCATACTGTGTCCTCCAAACCCTGCTATACAACTAATCTTCAAGTACTATACCTGACGGATTCTGTTTCCTGGCGTACTTTGGAGGATTCATTAGCCTTCTGTTTAGCCTAACCAAAAAACTATTCCAGTAGTTCTCTCTAAATCATGTGTAACCTTATCAGTGGTAAGGTTTAATTAAGATAGATTTATTACTGCAGTGTAAACAAGTCATTAAAAGAGACAATCACAAATGGTTTAATTAGTAGATGGTGTATTTTTTATGTGATCACCACTACTCTTGTGTTATCTAGATCTTGCCACATCAGTTCATTATTTCTTACTGAGGGGGAAGGCTTAATTTGTGTGTGTGTGTGTGTGTGTGTGTGTGTGTGTGTGTGTGTAAATAATAATACAATTTTTTGTGTTTGTACAGCATTATTCTCGACTGTGTGTTTTTGTACAGCATTCTTCATAACTGTGTGTGTGTGTACAACCTTATTCATTACTGTAATATGTGTGTGTGTGAGGGGTGGAGTCACGGCCCCTGGGACACGATGGGTTCCCTTACTGGGCCAGGGATCAGGGACAGATCTTGGCCCCCAGTGGCGTTGCCCCCCGTGTCAGGCAGTCAGGCAGGGCGGCACCACTTTTTCTTCATCGGTACTGTAAGGAATCATGAAGGTTAGATAATGCAGGGAAGGCAGAGTGCTTGAAAAGGAGGAGGAGGAGGAGGAAGAAGAAAAGGAGGAAGAGGAAGAGGGAGAAGAGGAGGAGGAAGTGTGGAAGAATGTGATGATAGAGAAGAATGAGAAAGTAATCGAATTTCAATTATGTGATATGTTATTCCAGTCTCAGGGTAATGAATAGCGATTTTTTTTTTTTTTTTTTTTTTTTCAAGAATAGATACTACTACATTGTTTAGCGGTTCTACAGTATATCCCTCATTTATCCCAAGTTTATTTGATTATTTCTTCGCCCAAGTCATTACTAGTACCCACGTAGGTTTTACAGAGCTGCAGCAGTTCATAACCATCTCATTGTTGTACAGCAGGTTTTATGAGTATTACCCACGTATTACCCACCCCTTGCCTCAGTCGTACCCAGCGCTGCCGTCTGTATAATCAGTACAGTTGACCCTCGTTATACAATGAATAATTTCTTGTATCCCCAACACTTTCATTTTACACTCATTCACTCATTGAAGAACACCAAATATTTTCCCGGGCTTCTGTTATTCATTACCAAACAGACTAAATAAGGGATTTACTGAGGCTGTGTTGAAAGGATAGGGCTAAATTAATTCATCTTATATTAAGGGCCTACTTTAATCCATTCTCAGTACCTCTGTTGTACTAGAACACACCACGAAGCATCCCTATCCTTCAGTAGACCTACATTTGAGAAAACACTAACTTAGCAGTATCTCTCTCTATACCATTATCTTCATTACCTCTTCATTTTCCTTATTCTCTTTCCCAGTTTATCACTACCCTTCCTAACCCCTCCCCCGACGTCAGTATTCAGCCCCCATCCCATATACGGGTTATGGTAACCGTGTTAGCCGTCTGTTACTACACGGAGTTGCAGGTGTAGGATATATTAATTTCTCCCCTTTGCAATAGCTTCCCATCAAGGTTCTTGGTAGACACGGGCCAGCCTCGGATCCGGCTTCATTTAAACATGTATTGTATGACGTGGTTTCTTCTTTGGTTTCGTCATTTGAATAATACAAAGACTTTAGACCGAAATTGATACATTATAAATTAATATGTTTTTATTTTATTTTTTCAAGTAGAGAGTTAATAATGATGCTGGCAAATATTGCAATATAAATGAGAACGAGAAGAAAGTCAGTGCCCAAGAAACCCTAAGAAGACTCATTGTAAAGTATGATTGTGTGGAATGTTGTTGAAGTCTTAAGTTGCCTGATATAACTTGGCTACTCACACTACTCTGGCTTCGGTTTGGAATTCAGACTTTTTTGTTTGGCCTCGGCTTTGATTGTATTATTGATTACAAGGGATGGGCATCGGTTTACATAACATGACACGAACTTGGGCCTCATGGGTGGTTCCTGTAATACAAAAGGAGTTACGAGTTACATAACATCATGTATACCGGTACATTATAACGTATCAGATGCATAATACAGTGTATGTTATTAAAATAGTTAAGGACACATTTCCTGCGTAAAATGTCTGAATCAGGGAAAGCTGCTCGTGTTTATAAATACCTTGTCAAGTTACATTGTGCAGCCTCTTAAATGTCCAATAGGCTCTTTGGGATTCAAACTTAGCAGTCAATAAACAGGAATAGCCTTAGCAACTGAAAACAGGTCACTTGCACCATGTCCAACTATTGTCAAGGCCACGGCTGGTATATTGGGTGAGATGGGGTTGGATGGCAATGGACTTGTGATGTGGTGTGTGCGTCAGTGTCCATTCAGCAGTCGCATAAATTTGTCGGCAGGTGGGTGGGCCGCCAGGGTGACACCTTAGAGTGGAGGTAGACAATGACGATACTATCTCCTCGGGTTGTGTTCTTAGGTGTATTGTCAACAGGAGTCCCCTCTGACTGACGCAGGGACATAATAATGCAATCACTGCGGTTATCAGCATATGAGGTTTACAGTGTAGAGGACATGTGGGACGTGTTCGTGTCCTTCGCCAAGCTGCCCTGAGTGTTAGTTACCCATTCAGATATTATTACTAGAGTTTCGGTGTTGATTTGTTGTTTAGATGTTTTTGATGATAGTGTGTTGGGAGTGATTAGGCGTTTAGATGCTTTTGTCATACCGTACTATTTCGTTGCTTAAAAAAAATCTCGCATTGTTTTCGTTTCAAGGCTACTGATAAATTCCTTCAAAATATACCATGAAATTGACTACCTTTGTATCAATGCTGTTTCTTTGTGACACAGTTTGGAAGACGAGTGTAACCTCTAAAATATTATCAATTGCATCACCGACCTTGTGTTGTTGTAGACAGTCCGGTACTATACCACTGGGACCGACCACACTACACTAGGTCACATTCCTCTACCCCAGATTTATACTGAGGGACAAGGGAAGGTGGTGGACTCCCTTTTTTATTGTCAAGGGATCAGAGATAAATAAACCAGCTGACAGCCTCAAGGACGAGCCTCAAAGAAATAAGAAAAGAAAAAAATGCTAATGGGAACATAGTGTCTCCATTTAGTAAATAAACGCCCTGATAAACACAAAATAATAAAAAAAGTCTAAAAAATAACTCACTGATTAAGTAAAGTACTGTACATTCAAACTATTGAGGGTGGCTAAGTCTGTTCTGAATTACACCCGAGTTAGTGAAGGTACTAAATTCTTAAGGGTGAGTCCTTCAAATATTGCTACGAAACACCACCACCTATATTGAAGGAGTTTGTTTCATGTCATAGTCAGTAGGAATCAGAAGCCACCAGATCCCATACAAGATCACAAGGCCCTTAAGTCACCACAAAAGAACTACTATAATTGACGAAAGAAAAAGAAAAAATGGTGAAAGTCCCGGAATTACCTATGGGTCTGTAATCATTATTCGCAAAAGTAAAAAATGTGATGGAAAAATCACTTGGATATCTCGAAGGCTTGTCGAAGTAACTCAGTGTGTGGACGGTGAATGGGGACGGCCCTATACCCCTCCCTCCTCCCAGGGTAACTGTATCCCGACCTTCAGGAGCCCAGGCGCCAGTTATCGGAAGATGTCATCGTTCCGCCCGGCTGGAGGCGAAGGGGAGAAAGAACACACAAGGGGCGGGAGAGATTGTTATTAAGGCCGGCTGCTTTGTTGTGTATATATGTATGTATGGCATCACCCGTGGCCTTGAGGCAAACACTATACACTATACAGCCACCACTACCATAACCACCACCATCATCACCATTATAAGCATTGTCATCATCACCATCATCGTCATCTCCATCACCAACATCACCATCATAAACATGGTCATCATCACCATTATCGTTATCACCATCACCAACATTATCACCACCATCACCATCATAAATATCGTTATCATCACCATTATCGTCATCACCATCACCAACATCACCATCGTCATCATCACCATTATCGTCATCATCATCACCACAACCACCAGCACCACCATCACCATCATAAACAACATCATTATCACCATCACCATCACCACAATCACATCATCATCATCATCATCATCTCAAAGCATATCTAATCCAGTGCAGAATAAAATCATATCATAATTTCCTTCACGTCAGTCCGTCCGCCATTCATTTATCTCCATTGATTTCCTTTGCGTCAAGAAGGTGAACGAAATAAAAAAATAAGAAGGGTCATTAAGTGTGTGTGTGAAGCCAAAGCATATAAACCTACCTACCTAGACTCTTGCTGTGTCATGACGTCCACACAATTGATTTATAAACGTCCAAACGAGAGATGTATTTTTCTTTGTTTACCAGCTCGTATGCACACACACACACTCTCTCTCTCTCTCTCTCTCTCTCTCTCTCTCTCTCTCTCTCTCTCTCTCTCTCTCTCTCTCTCACACACAGAAAGAGAGAGAGAGTGTGTGTGTGTGTATGTATGTATGTATGTATGTATGTGTGTTTTTGTTTGTTTGTTTGTTTGTTTGTTTTAAAAGATCCCAGGAGCTCAATAATATATACTTTCTTAGCATATGTCTAGATCCACAGAGACAAACACACATACTGCCAAAATAACAAGGAAAAAGTAATGAATCATCGTGTTTGGCATCGGACCATCGTATATATACATACTTAATTAGACACACCATGACCACGATTACATAACCCCATATTAAGGGGATAGAATACGTGTGGTAGGCTACATTGGAGCGTATGTATTCCTCCAAAGTATGCCAGGAAATAGGATCAGATGAATAATAATAATGGTGGCCTGTTGCTCTGACTAGTTTGGAGGAATCAGTTACTCCAGATTTACCGACAGTGTTGTCCCTTCCCCGCCCTTAATAACTCCACAGTGGTGCCAAGTCACACACACACACACACACACACACACACACACACACACACACACACACACACACACACACACACACACCACTCAAACAAGAAAGGGGAGGCTGCAAACTCTAAGCGTCCCTGGAACAACTTTATTTGGGTTGAGGCGGTAGTAAGTGTGTGAGTGAGTGAGTGAGTGTACAGTCGTGTGCAATAATTCACGTTTGATAGCTTCCCTCAGTTCGATGGCTGAGAAACTTTCCAATAAATAAATAAGTTAAGCACATAGCATCATCTAATTTACGTCAAGCAGCTAAATCTCACTATTTAAAACAATGACACAATATGAAGACGTGAAAACATTAGACAGTATATTAATTTTGTTTGAGTTAACTACCTGTGGATGATTATTTTTGTTCCTGACTGTATGTTAGTGTGTTAGGGTATGTAGGTGGAGGTGGAGATGGGAGAGGTCAGGGTAAATCTTTAAAACACTTACATACTTGAGGGGGAAGTACACAGTGATAGTTAGTAAATCTGGAGCAACTGTTTCCTCCTAAGTGTTTCAAGCAACGGACCCTGTACCATTAGTTTTGTTGTTGTGGTTCTGTTTTCTTGCATACTTTGGAGGAATCATCAAGGGCGCTCTATTGTACCAAAATTATACTATCCCTATAAAATTCTGCTTTAAATATTTCCTTTTTTGGGTAGTGGTATATAATTTGGTATGGAGGTGGAGGTGAGAGAGGTCATGCAAGGTTTAAATCTCTATAACCCTTACTGAAATAACAGCTGATAACTTTTGTGTTTTTATATTCTAACAACCTGATCCTTTTCCTGATCCTGTCGTTCAAAGGTTAACAAATGATTGAGTGGATTATGTCATCAGCTATTTTCTTGAGCAATTGTAAGTGATTTATAATTACATGAGGCGAAAAATATCTTGGTGATGGATTTTCTTATTTATTGCACAGTTTAAGGGACCCTGTGTTGTAGTCAGAAAATTGGAGGTAAAATGAGTCCTTCAAATATCACCACGAAACACAACTAATATGGAAGGAGCTTGTTTCGTGGCATAGTCAGGTGGAATCAGAAGCCTATAGTCTAATTATCATACACGATCACATGGTCCTTAAGTTTTATGCCTGTTTCACACTCCTACACACATACAAACAATCATACCAACTTCCTCCTAATCATAATATAAAGTCATATTTTGTCCCGTTTAGTTCAGTGCAACTCGTTTACTACAATGTCAGTGAAAGGTTTAGTTGGGACGGTATATGTTTACGGAAGAAGGAAAAGATTGGACCTATAGTGATGGTAGACAACATAAGACTTACTGGTGAGGATTAAGGTCAGGCAGAAGGGAAGGTTGCCCTATATGTCCTTCATTTAAAGTGAGAGAGAGAGAGAGAGAGAGAGAGAGAGAGAGAGAGAGAGAGAGAGAGAGAGAGAGAGAGAGAGAGAGAGAGAGAGAGAGAGAGAGAGAGAGAGAGACTGTGTGTGTGTATGTGACGCAAATACGTACGTGTTTGTAATTTATTGATATTTGATATTGTTTATTGATATACACATTTGTCTGTCAGTAGGTCTTCGAGTACCGTCGCATTAGCATATAAAAGAAATAAAATTAATACTTGTGGGAGTACTTGATGTGTGTGTGTGTGTCCATGTCGGTGTGTGCTTAGATGACAAAGTCACTCGTGTATCATTTCCCAGCACACCCGCGCACACATATTGCTTCACACACACACACACACACACACACACACACACCACACACACACACACACACACACACACACACACACCTACTAGAAAGAAGAAAAAAACCACACACATAATAGAAAGAAGAACACACACACACACACACACACACACACACACACACACACACACATACGTAGGTAAGATCCAATCAAGTATAAACACCATCAAGGATAGTTGAGTCACCCAAAACCCAAGCTCAAGGAATAGTGGAGTAACCAACCTTCCACAAGTGAGGAGGTCCCTTCACTTCATTTCATTTCATTGCTCAGGATTCCAATCGATCTGAGCTTATTCTTATTATTATTATTATATTTGTTGTTGTTGATTTTTTTTCTTTTTCTTCTCTTTCTTTTCTTATTTCTTTTTTTCTTTTTCTTGTTTTCTTTTTCTTATTTTTCTTCTTTTCTTTTTCTTCTCAGTCGTAATGAGAGGAAGTCAGTTTTGTCTCTTTGTGTATGCCTCTCCACTGAAAGCTTCTCTTTAGTGTATAATATTGAACTGTACTGTAGTAGATAATTGTAGTAGAGTTAAGGTGTTGTTCAGCCTTATGTCATAATTTTACTGTATAGGAAGTGGATAAGACGTCTCTCCATTCGATTTAGAAGTGACATTTAATTCGAGAACCTATTGAGTTATCATTTATACATGTTTTGCCTTTAAAGCTTGGTAGCTGTATACTCGTGGATATCAACTATTTGTGTACATAACAGCGTTGAATTCTTAGAAACATTTAGGGGAGGAAATACAGGATGTACTACTGTAGGTTAGTGGTAAATAAGTCAGTTTTTGTTTTTGTTTTTCTATATCCAGAGAGATGAGGACTAAAGGCTGTGAGCCCACTTGTCGTCCTCATCTGCCTAGTAAAAAGTGAGAGTGGTCCAAAACTTCAACAACAAGACCTATTTAGTTAGATATTGTGGCTCCTACCTATGTATGTTCATGACCCATATCCCCTCTGCCTTGAATAGATGTAATGATAAAAATGTCAAGTGAAAAGAGTTAAGGATCACTCTCTGGTTCCTGACACACACACACACACACACACACACACACACACACACACACACACACACACACTTCCTATTGATATGACCTCCAGGGAAAGAAAGTATACCTGGCTGGCCACGAGAGGTCTCCTATGTGGCGCCCTGACCTCAGCCTTCGTGGTGGTGGTGGTGGTGATGGTGATATATAGTAATGGTGAGGTGGTGGTGGTGATGGTGTTGATGGTGATGAGGGTGGTGATGATGATTGTGGTCGTGGTCTTGGTGATGGTGGTGATGATGAGGGTGGTCGTGGTGGTGATGGTGATATATAGTAATGGTGAGGTGGTGGTGGTGGTGAAAGTGTTTATGGAAAAGGTCCTTAATATAATCGTGATCACTCGCTCTGATAAAACACTTATGTCTGCCTACTTCTCTTTCATCTCCATTCTTTATCTATATCCCTCTGTTTCTTTTTCCTACTTGTTCTCTCCACTCTTTATCTATTACTGTTTCATTTATTTCTCTTTCCTCTCAATTATTAATCTATTACTCTTTCATGCACTTCTCTTTCCTTTCCATTTTCTATCTATTACACTTTCTTTTTCTTCCATTTTCTCTCCATTCTTTTTCTATTACTCTGGTTCTTTTTCTTATTATTTTACTATGTTACTCCCTGTTTATTCCTTCCCTTTTATGTATTTATTTATTTATTAACGTTTGTCCTCTATTTGCCACATTATTATATTATTCAATTTCTCTCTGCCTCTCGGTCTCTCACTCATAACTATCCATCTTTGTTCCTGTGCCTGTTTGTCTTTCTGTCTGTCATTTTTCTCTATATTGTCATTAAAAACTTTCCTTTTATACTATGTTTTTATATATCTGTGTCAGTCTTTCTAATTTTATGTTTATCTTTCACTGAATCCGAATCCTTCCCTCACGAGTTTTCATTCATACACCCCACGACTCGTGATATATTATGTCCCGAAGGATTTAGTTAGTCGTCCCCATCCGATTCCTTGATACAGTGGAGCGCCTTTATTCCTCCATTGTATGCCAGGAAATAGGACCAGATTAACTAAAATATTGGTGGCGTGTTGTTGCATGGAATAGGCTGAAAGAATAATTTGCTTCGGATTTATCAACACCGTACTACCTACCCTCTTAAGGGACCCTGTGATGTAGTCAGAAAATTGGAGATAAATGAGTCCTTCAAATCCTACCACGAAACACAACCTATATGGAAAGAGTTTGTTTCGTGGAATAGTGAGGAGGAATCAGAGCCTCCAATTTTCTTACACGATCACAGGGTCCTTAAGGTGCCTACAATATTATGGGAGAAATAAAAGTCTACCGATCTCTCTAAACTGATCCATAAAAAGCACCACCAACACTCGGAGTATCTGTTCCTTTACATAGTTTTTTGGAGGAATCAGGAGCCTCCAAATCGTCGACACAATCGTAGCACCATTAAGCCTCTCCTTTAAGCCAAGATCAAGAGCGACTCTGGGTGTAGCTTTAAGCCTCTCCACCCACCCATTCGCCCACTCAAGGTTGTCCCACGTCACCCCTCTCTCCCCCCACTCACTATACCCTGCTGTAGTGGGAGAAGGAAGGTGGTGGTGTTGGGGGGGAGGAAGGAGGTGGTGCTGGGGGGAGGAAGGAGACGATGACGCTAGCGATGGGAATAATATATAACCTTTTCAACAAATATTTATAATAGTTTGTGTGTGTTTTTCTGTTTGGGATGTCAGAATAGGCGAGCCCACACTTTGAGTGATGTTGCCAAATGGTGATCTATTTTTTATTTGCGACCTTTTAAGTGCTGGACATGGGTAACTTAGTTAAATTTCATACCTTATTTTACACTAGAAAATTAGCGTTCTAGTTCACGACCTTTTACTTAGATGTATAAAAAAATACATACTTTTGTGTTTTCGCATAATATATGCTGAATATACTATATTTTTCATATAAATTAGTAAATAATAAAAGTCGAAATGTGTGCATTAAGCGGCTTTCATGAACTGCATGAGTATAACAGCCTACAAATATTAACAATTGTATTTAGCATGACCCATACCATGAAGCGTAAAATGTTGAAATCCCATATTTTCACATTTATTAGCATTAGAAATATGCATACCTTGCGCTGCCAAGGCTTCCATGAGCTCCGAAAATATTACCCTAGAATCGAGCCAGTTTTACCCTAAATTACTATGTATTACCCTAAAAAATCGGCAACATCGTAACTTTGAATAATGTAATGCATTATTACACAGTCATTTAGGATCATATATAAGAAAAAACTAAAATAAATTCTATTTGTAAAGATCATCATGTTTATCAGTGAAAGAAAATAAACTTACGGTATCTGGGTTATGCCCCAATACACTGTATTATGGATAATTTGATGGGTTCAGCAAAATTGTAAAGCAACGTAAATATGTAGCCTCAGTATTAATTAACTTTCAACTTTCTTTTCATGTCTACAACAGCTTTGTGTACTATTCTTAATTTTCGATAGATTTTGACATATAAAATATGTTTTGCCTATGAATTACCCTAAAATTACCCCAAATTAAGCATTACCCTAAACACTACCCTAAAGAGGATCTAATTACCCTAGTTTAGGGTATTTTACCCTAAAATGGAAGCACTGGGTGCTGGGTTGGTTTGTTTACGTGTTGCTGCAGCAGCGGAGAACGTATCGTATGGAGACACCAATATATTATCAACATCTTATTGTGATTTAGTACTGTTACTATCATTGACGACGTAAAATGTAAAATATAATTATAAAAGGCCTGTATAAGTTTGTATATCATTCTAATTTTGTTATCTTTGCGTATAAGCCGACTAAAAAGCCTCTTCTGAAATAATAGGAGATATATTTTTATTCATGGCTGTATTCGTATGAAAATAAGTCCAAGATAAGTTAAAAATATGTAAAAAATATTGAATAAGTTATAATAAGTCGTTCCACAATAGGAAGCCCAATACAACTTTGCCCGACATAGGACATTTTTTCCAGCCTAGAAATCGCCATCAAAATGCCGTTTGGCAACTCGCATTAAAGTGTGGGCTCGCCTATTTATTGAAAGCTTGTCACGAGGGATAAGAATTTGATTGTGAATGAATTGGAAGCTGTTCATTCCTACCAACTATAGTTTATCTTGATACGGATTTACACAATAAATAAAGATACTGTTTGGTTTGTAAGGTTGTGGAGGAATAATATCGTAGCCATCTTATGCATAATTTATTTTGAATTAGAGTTAAGAGTAATATGTAGACATTTCTATTCTTTGTATCCCTCGCCTCAGTGTTCAGAATTATCTCAGAAATCCTTGGTAATATTTTTTCCTGGTTTTATTTTTTATATTTCAGGGTAAAAATCTTTGTGCCTATTCCACTGCCAAACAAGTATTCTGGCCACTCCCTCAAGCCTGTGTTTGTAGATCATGGCAGTGGTTGGATTTATGGCTTGGGTGAGGTTCCTGGTTGGGGGTTTCCTGGTTGGTGGCTTCCTGAGTCATCATCATGTATTTATATATAATTATTTGTCCCTCGTGTGCACCGTCGACTCACATATGCGTCTTCCTGTATTGATTACATTGGTGGTTATTCACTCCAAAGAAAGACAGACAACTGTGTACTGAATGTATGTATATTTTCCACCCCAATACTCCATTAATATATAGCCACTTTTAACTCCTATGGACTAATAGATTATAAATACTGTGATGGAAGGAATTAGTAGATGTGATATTTAATACCCGTTGTACCAGGAAGGACGTAATATTATATTCGCCCTTCGTGCCGTATTGTGTTTCATGTAAAAGTATGGTGGACGGATACTTACTTTTCTGAGGCTGAGGCGGCTGTACACATGAACTCATTTATAAAACAGTCCAGGTCCACTCCAGCCAGACCGACGGACCGACCGACCGACCCCCTCCCTGAGCCTGTGTTTGACTTTACCCACAGCACACTGAAACCCACCTTGAAATTCTTTGTGACGCTCATTGCTCCCTGTGAGCTGTGTTGTGTTTGCTGTGGCTGTTGCTGCTACTGTACATATTTGGGGCCAACACTGGGACACGCTGCAGCCATTCGTTAACACCGGCTGTTTTGTTATGTTGGGCACGTAACTATGTTGTATATAGAGAGGGTTTACTGAAGTTAAGTTTGGGGTGTGGCGGTCACTCACTCCTATACCTGCTTATAGACTGTCTGGCTCTTGCTTACTGCATTATGTAGCCACGTGTGTGTGTGTGTGTCCTGTCATGCTTTGTGGTTTTGGTGCTGATTATTTTTCTTCTCTTCCATCACAACCTCAAGTGGAAAATCATGCCCTTGTTGCCATCTATTAAAAATGTTATATGATTTTTTAGTCTACCAGTCTTTTAGTACATATAATTTGCTTAAGGGAATGGGACAATGTTGGTATATCTGGAGCAATTGATTCCTCCAAACAATCCTAAGCAACAGGCCACCATTATTTGCGTTAATCTGGTCCTGTTTCCTGGCATACTTTGGAAGAATCAAGCAAGACGCTTTAATGTACCAAAAGTGAATTTCCCCCTTAAGTATTATCAGCATATGTGTGTGTTGTTGGGGATGCCAGTAGTCGGTGTGAGCGAGAGGTAGAAATGCGTGCATCCTGAGCCACTGGCGTTTAACCGTGAGTGAGAAAGTTAATTAGATGTGAGCGTAATTTGGTTGTCGGATCAGTAGCGACGAACTGTAAACTGCATTAGAGAGGGAAAGTTGCCAGCTGGTGGGGAGGGCTGGGGGCAGGGGGCAAAAAGGATGGTTGAGGCGGTGGAGGAGTTAATGAATGTGTTGGAGGAAAGAAAGGAAGGAAATGAAGTGAAAGTGTGAAGGGAAGGAAGGTGATGCAGCCGAGAGGAAAAGAGAGCGAAGGGTGACGAGGGCAGAAGATAGAGGGTTACATCAACTTCCTTAGGCTCTATTACACTGGTACCTGTTTCCTTCCTTCCCCCCTTCCTTCGTCCTCTGTTCTCAGGTTAGATTTCCTCTGTTCACTTTCACATGTCTTCCAATTCTCTGAGACCTGTTTATAGAACGGAGAAAGCCTTACATTGGCCAGAGGACGGAGGAAAAGGTACTATAAAGTGTGACACCCGTTTACTGTGTAACTCTAGCTACGCCAGACTACATTTTGTTTGTTATCAGTACCAGAGGAATTATCTTATATAATTTGTAGTGTTGACCAAAGGGGCTCTACCTTCTGAGATTGAGTTAATATAATTATGTGTTACTGACGTCTTCTGTTATTGTGTGTGAGTAATACTAACCAGTTAAACTAGACCTATTATTATTATTTACCTGATGTGGCACTTTTACTGGTGTGAAGTTTCATGCACGTGAGAGGTGATGAAAAATCTTGTTCTCTTGTGAAAGTAAACCCGAGTCCTTTATTATAAGTCAATGGTCCAACACACAAATATACACACTCTGTTGAACTCTCACCCTTTTTACGCAGCTTTGCACTTTCGTTGAACTTTTCTATTCTTCGGGTAACTTGTGAACTCATTATGTTTATTGTGATGTAGAAATAGTTGTAGGGTTTGGGATGGTGCAGTGTCCACATCAGGTTAAAAAGGCAAAATTATTATTGGTATGTCTGAACCTAGATATGGTACCAATTTCCTTAACACACAGACAGTCAAATTATACAAGACCCGATTGTAGTAACACAGGAGAAATAACATGGTATCATGGCTAATAGAGTTTGGAGCTTCATTTACTCGGTACGGTACTTTAACCAGTGAAAGTGAATGTGATTATACAAGGCGTGTACTGCAATGCATCATAACAACCCGCTTATTGTTTTCCAGTTGATATAACCTGGGGGTGTAGAAGGTAGTCAGTCTCTCTCATCTTGTTGTCTCTCTTGCAGTCATATACTAGTTCCCACCCACCTCTCTCTCTCTCTCTCTCTCTCTCTCTCTCTCTCTCTCTCTCTCTCTCTCTCTCTCTCTCTCTCTCTCTCTCTCTCTCTCTCTCTCTCTCTCTCTCTCTCTCTCTCTCTCTCTTTCTTGCGGAGCCTAATATCAATCAATTAATCTCTCTTTCGTTCCTCTTATAAACAGTAATAGTTTCTCTACAATATTTAATATCTATAAAAAAATTTATGTTTAGGATGTGAAGGGGGAAACGTTTATTACCTCCATAGAGATGCACGTTTTCCTTGGTTTACCCTCTATATACAAATAAATGTGTACGTCTTTCCCTCCTGGCATCTTTTTGTGTTTGTGTCTGCATGATTATGTAGCCGGAGATCTCTCTTAACATCTCCACATGTGTATATCTGTCTCTACACACTTTTTTGCTCTTTTATCTACACCAACCTTGCCTTTCCCATCTCATTTATTTGTCGAGAGGGGAGGTTCCGTTTTTCTTTTCGTCTTTTTGTCTAATTAAGAGAAACCCACTACTTGTTCCCTTCCTGCTATACCACTCACTGCTCGGGTTTCAGTTTACCTCCCTATGATATGCAGTCAGGGGCAGTAGTTCTTTCATCGTTCTTAATTAAACAGCAACAGACTCTAATAAGATGCACAGATAAATTTCAGTCTCACGGCTTGAAAAAGTTTGGGTATTCATTGTATAGTTTAGAAATCCTAGGAATGAGTAAGAAGTAATACTACCCTGATCATAAAAACTGTCTTACTTTCCATAGTCAGTGTTTTTGAAGGTTTTAGAGTGAACTGTTGTAGTGTTAGAGGTTAAGAATGTGCCCAGCCCACCTTGCCATAAGCAGGGATGCAGTTATGCTTACCTCACTACTATGAACACCATCACCAACACAAACAACAACAACAATACAACACAAACACCACCAACACTACCACCACCACCACCACCACCACCACCACCAACAACAACAACACAAACACCAACACTACCAACAACAACACTACCACCACCAACACTATCACCACCAACACTACCACCACCATCACCACCACCACCAACAACACAAACACCGCCACTGCCACCATCACCACCACCAACAACAATAACAACAACAAACGGACATATACAGTGTTGCCAGACTTTTTTCCCCCAATACTTGATAAGCTCCGGTTTTGTCCCGTCTTCATGATTGTTATCGGAAGTTGTTGCTGCACGTAATAATTTGAGATCTGCGGATAAAAGCGGCTTATCGACCAGGTAAATTTATATATATATATGATTTCACGCCACCTCATTCTGAACCATCGTGATCAATATATTTCCCCCTGACAACGCCCACCTCACTTATAGGAGATTCTCTTGTTGGTGAATTGGAGGGCGCTACTGATTCCTCCAAACTATGCCAGGTAACAGACGACTTTAATGTTACTAATAGGGGATCTGTTTCGTAGCATAGTTTGGAGGAATCAGAGACCTTCCAATTCACCAACAAAAGAGCAGGAAAGGCTTAAGGGCCATTTCACACAGAGGGGTGATTATATTATGATATGTCACTTCTCTACTAAAGTCCTTTGTGGTTCCAGTTTATTATTTTTGTTGTTGTTTTCTTCAAGGTTGTTTTCTTGTTGGGTGGTGGCGGTGTGTTCCTTAATTTAATCCATCCATCGTGATCGGCTTCGTGTCAGCATCGGGAGTGGCATCGTTTTTGTGGCCAGTGTACTGATGGATATTAATGTTGTCTCCAAGGTTCACATATACAGTATCTATTATTCATACATACATGCTCACATTAACCTGGCCCGGTACTCCTTCATAAACTGGAGGGCTGCTGACTGATTCCTCCATGTTATGCCACGAAACAAGTCCACCATTCATGTAACATTGAGGTCGTCTGTTTCCTGGCATAGTTTGGAGGAATTAGTAGTCCTTGGAGTATGTGCATTCCTCCAAACTGACACGAAATATACACTCAAAGTATTTTTTTAAAGGATATTTTGAAGGAATCTGTACCTATAATAATTGTACGATAAATTCACAAGCTGCTGTAGTGAATCATAAGTGAGAGTATCTTTATTATAGCGAAGAGGTCACTCACCACTCGCAGCTCATTCCATATTTAAGTGACTTAGTTTTGAATATTATCCTAAATTGATAATAACACAACATGAATGAACCAATTGAGGTACAGTAGGCCCATGGTATGACTAAATTTAGCTCTTTCCTTTTAACACAGGCTCAGTAAATTACGTAGTCTGTATGGTAATGAATAATAGATGGATTGGAAAATATTTAGGCGTCTTCGATGAGGGACTGCGTGTATAATAAAGTGGTAGATACAGGCATTTTCTCATTGTATACAATGAGATTCTACGGTACTCTAAACCATATGATATGTACAGTCTACTCCACTTTCACGTTTAAGCGTTTTCACGTTTCATCATTTAAGTGTTGTCAGTGTGTGTTCACCACAAGATGTACAGTCACGAGCACAAATAAGTATACAGCTTTGGTTGAAGCTATGAAGAGTCCAAGTCACCAACGAACTAATTCCAATGGATATCTTATTGTGCATTTATTTACTGTCTGTAGGTATTCCAAGCACACCTGAATACTTATTTGTGCTCGTGACTGTACATAATTAAAATGTGGTAGAAACAATCAGATCAGCAAGTGATTGATTGAATGAATGAGAATGAAATCAGCTTGTCCTACCTATATTGACCACTCATGCCCTTGGTTGAGTTGAGTGGTGGTCCCAGTATAATCATAAGGTGGAGTGTCCTTGCATTCCAGTGTTGTTGGTGGTACACTTGGGGTCAGTAATTGTGTATCTGCATTTCGGTCATTCGTTGTGTACTGTCTATCCAACCATCTCTCTCGATATAATATTAATAAACCTTCTAACAATACACTAATGTGACTACCTATAACCCAAGACCTAGAGGTATACCTGGATGGGCCTTGACTCTCCTTGACTGTGTCCGAAAAATATAAACGTAAATTAATCCATATACTTCTTGGAATGTGTCCACCAATATCACAGTCACTTTTCCCATCTATGTATCCATCCATATGACAGTCAGCTTTCCTTTCTATGTATCCACACATATCACAGTCAGCCAGTCTTCCCGTCTGTCAGTCTATCTGTATATATGTATCCATGAAAAGGAAAGTGTAAATATTATTTTTATTCGGTGAGATTATTTGATAACCCGTGTCGTTGTCAATAATTATACAGAACACATAAGTGCGTGTAACATCTATCATTTACGAACTCCGTGAAATTATATGATTAGGTGTGGTAACAAAACGTAAAAAGGGATAAGGAAAAGGTTGTGTGTGTGTGTGTGTGCGCGCATAATGTAAATAGTGGCATGCTAATGTGTGTATGAGCATAATATCGTGAGGGTGTGAAAGAATGTGTTTGTGTATACCTATGTATGTGTGTGCATGCATGTGTGTGTGTGTGTGTGTGATTGAAAGGAAAAAAATGCGTGTACGTATGTGTATATAAACATGTGTGTTTGTGTTGTATGTATGCGGTAGCGTGAGCCTGCATATATATATATATATATATATATATATATATATATATATATATATATATATATATATATATATATATATATATATATATATAATGTGTATACGTGTTGGTATTAATAAAAGTGTTTGCGTGATAATGACTTGGGAACCTTGAGCCGTAATGCCCACCCCTCAACCATTTACCTTCCTGATTGATGTATCCATGTCACTGTGTTGTCCTTTTATCTGTTGGGTTTGTTATGCTTTTTGTATGTATCGTGCCTCCATGTGTGTCTGTGTGTGTGTATCGTGCCTCAGTTCCAAGCAGCAAGATTCCATTATATTATTTATTAATTGTTCCTGTTTCCTGAAATACTTTGGAGGAATCAAGGCACTTCAATATACCAAGAGTGTAACTGGACATGCATCAGTTTATATGAATATATGTGATGGTATTGCGGATGTTTATTGATATGTACTGTATTTACTATTATAATTATAAAAATTTACTTATAAGTGATTAACATTATCCATATGTTTATTAAGTACAATTTGTTCCTTTGCCAGCCAGACATGTTAAGATTAACATTATTATTCTGTTTATTCGATACAATTTGTTCCTTTGCCAGCCAGATATGTTGATAAGATGTATATTATTATTCTGTTTATTCGGCACAATTTGTTCCTTTGCCGGCCAGGTATGTTGATAATTACAGCATGTCGTGTGTAGTCGTGAGATGAATGATTGTGTTGTTCCTGTACCCTGAAGGCCTGACCAAACATTAACATTAACTAAGCTATAATTATCGGCTACAACAAACAACAAGCTCCATTGGACTGCCAGGGTTGTTGGATATACTCATGCCCAATTACATGTGTGTGTGTGTGTGTGTTTGTGTGTGTATAAGATATTTCCTGGGAAGTGAAAATCTATAATATATGCTCATTGTTTTCGTGCCTGTAAGAACCATAACTATGTATTCTGATGCCGGAACATTAATCGCCAATTATCATCGGAAGTTTGCATCATGGGTCAGAGAAACGTTCGATAATTATGGTAAGCGTGATGATAGGGTTGTCATAGCACCGGGCCCAGTGGTAAAAAGGTGTGCGTTTGTATGTACAGTCACGAGCTATAATAAGAATCTAGGTGTGCTTCGAATAACCTGATGGAATATTAAACAAGTATGAGACAGGATCAGTGTTGATATTGGTTCACTGGTAAGTCCGATGATTCGTAAGTTCGACAAGACCTGGAAACTTATTATGTCTCGTGACTGTACAAGCGTTTCTTTTAATCCGAAGAAACCATAGGGAAGAGTTGTCGTCAAAGGCTCCTCTTCAAATGTGTGTTTATATTCTCCACTCAGCTTGTGTTTCTCTGGTAGGGGATCTGTTACGTGGCGTAGCTTGGAGGATTCAGTAGCCCTCCAGTTCACCAATAAGATAAAAAATATATATATTAATGACAACATAGGACCAATTTGTATTATGTTCCCGTTGGTGTGTGTGTGTGTGTGTGTGTGTGTGTGTGTGTGTGTGTGTGTGTGTGTGTGTGTGTGTGTGTGTGTGTGTGTGTGTGTGTGTGTGTGTGTGTGTGTGTGTGTGTGTGTGTGTGAGAGAGAGAGAGAGAGAGAGAGAGAGAGAGAGAGAGAGAGAGAGAGAGAGAGAGGACAGTCCCACAGCCTTGACAGTCATGCAGTCCCCCACCCCCCCCAGGCTTGCTGTTCCACCTGACAGTAATTACACCTTCTTTAATGTAACAATAGACCTTCACACTGACTACAGGAACTCCCCGATTAACCTCACTACTCACTTTACACAATTTATTAAGTGTGCATGGCTCCTGTGTGATATTTACTTTTATGTTTTGCTAGTGCCAGACGATTTCACTGGCTACAGGGGAAATCTCTAGCCGAATTGTTTATTACTGCATGTGTTAATTCGTCATAAGTATCCATGGCCTCTTTTACCTTTAAGGTGGTAATTCTTTTTTGGTACATTGGAGTGCCTTGATTCCTCCAAAGTATGCTAGGAAACAGGACCAGAGGAGCAATAATAATAGTGTTCTGTTGCTTAGAATAGTTTGGAGGATTCAGTTGCTCCAGATTTACCAACACAAAACTTCCCCCTTAAAAGTCAAGGCTTTCAAGAGTATGTATGTATGTAGTGAAAATTAGTCTCAGGCCAAACCAGTGAGCGTATAAGGGAAGCTGAGATTATATCAATATAAAGCTCTCCATAATGCTCTCTGCTCATTATCATAGTCCAGACTCTCATTATCTCATACCCCAACTCCCGTGACGATAATGGATTTTTCCCTCTGGTGAGCTTCTAGGGAACTTCTAGTCACTGTGGATTCGGACTTACACTTCCAAACAATTGTGTGTTGGCTTGTTAGTAAATACACAACCACTAGAGAATAATTGAACCTAATCAAATGGTATTAATCTGTGCCCATTTTGTGTTAAATTAATTAGCTTCAAGGAGTTGGCACCAATGCTGGGGATATTTATGAACAAAGTGTAAATTTCAGCAGCTCGTATGTATAGTAAGATAGTTTAGACCTCTTTTCCCTTCTAAAAAAAAAATAAAATAAAGAGTTGGCTGTGACTCTCTAGCACCTTCCTCATTTCCTCTCCTGACCTCCCTTATTGTTTCCTGCTCTGTCTCCTGCTGTGATTTACTTAGCTAGCTCTCCTTTCCCCTTTCCTTTTTTTTCCCTTCTATTCAGCTCCATTCCCTTCTCATCCCTTCCGTTTCTTTCCCATCCCTTCCGTTTCTTTCCCTTCCCTTCCCTTCCCTTCCCTTCCCTTCCCTTCCCTTATCCCCCACCTCCCCATCCATCTTAAAATCAGTAGCTGAGGGGGGCGGTGGTGGGATGCATGACACACGTATAGGCTAATCGACGACTGACGACTTTTGGCTTCATTATTTCTTGAGCCGGATGATACTTCTTCTCGGTTTGCAGCACTGATGGCGCCCAAAGGTTAAAAATGGGTTAGTGAACAGAAAACAATGTCTTCCTTATTACGTAATGTAGTTGTAATCACGTCAGATGCTGTGAAATGCAAGAGAAAAAACCCAGAAGGCCAAAGGTTAAGTAAGGAAGGAAATATTTTTTATTTTTTGTTTGTGAAAAATTTGGACAGACAGACAGTCAGTTATGCAATTAAGGGTATGGAGGGATATAGAGACAGGAGATAAGGACCTGGGGATGGACATTGAAAGACAGACAGACAGACAGGAGATAAGTAGAAGGAGGAGGAGGAGGAGACACACAGATAGACATGACAAGAAGAAGGAAGAGGTGAAGAGGGTGGAGGCAGGCAGGAGACAAGGGAGGGGAAGAGGATTAGGAGTGAGAAAAAGAGAGAGGGATGAAAGAAAGAAAAAGTAAGATGAGTAAGGAGACAAATGGGGGAGGGATAGATGCAAAGAATAGGAGGAGGAGGAATAATGGAGATAGAGAGAAGAGAAAAGGAGTATGTAGGGGAAAGTAGACGTGATACAAAGTGAGAGAAAATAAAGGAAAAGGGAGATGGAGGGATAATATAGGGAAGGGAGAAGATAGTTGAGAGGAGAAAATAAATGAGTGAGGAGGTACGAAAGGAAAAGAATGGGAAAGGAATGAAGATAACGAGAGAGAAAGAGAACATGAAGTAGGTAGGAAAAGGGAGAAAAAAGAAGGGGAGGAGGAGGGAAAGTGGAGAGAGGGAACGAAGAAGAAATAGAAGAGGAAGGAGGGAAAGGGAGGAAAAAAAGAGGAGGAGGGGGGAAAGTGGAGAGAGGGAACGAAGAAGAAATAGAAGAGGAAGGAGGGAAAGGGAGGAAAAAAAGGGGAGGAGGGGAGAAAGTGGAGAGAGGGAACGAAGAAGAAATAGAAGAGGAAAGAGGGAAAGGGAGGAAAAAATGGGAGAAAGGAAAGTAGAGGCAAGAATGAGAGAAAAGGAGGAAAAAAGATGAGGAGATGGGAAAGTGGAGAGGCAGGAACGAGAGAAAGGGAGGAAAAAAGATGAGGAGAAGAGAAAGTGTCGAGGCAGAGATGAGAGGAGAGAAGTGGAGAAGAGAGTATAGTGTTAGTGTGATCCGGGTCCCCTTCACGGAAACGGGTTGACTCTTTATCCTACACTTATCTACGTCACTTCCCGTCACATCTTCCCGCGCCCTGATGGTGGTAGGAGGTGGTGGCAGGGTGGTAGGGTGGTAGGAGGTGGTGGGAGGAGGTGGTGGTAGGGTGGCAGGAGGTGGTAGGTGGTGGTGGTAGGGTGGTAGGAGATGGTGGTAGGGTGGCAGGGTGGCAAGAGATGGTGGTAGGGTGGAAGGGTGGCAGGGTGGGAGAAGGTGGTGGTAGGGTGGCAGGAGATGGTGGTAGTTTGGTAGTTTT